>JBCJKH010057121.1:0-28544 GCA_039877255.1 Loriculus beryllinus | reverse complement strand
GAACAGTTTTGTCTACCAAAAGGCACCTGGTTGCACAAGCTTGGAATAAGACTGATTCATGCTTGTGCATGAAGAAGGTAGCTTGGGACCTTGATAGCACCATAGAAGGGGGTTCAAGGGAAGCAGAAACCCTGCTGTACTCTGTCTCTACCAGCTTGTCTTTTATCCCATTTGCAGAGGGGCTCTCAGATGCCTCCCCAACATGCTGGAAAGGGCACTAGCAATGTGCGAAACTCAAGCACATCAGTTTGCTTGTGCTCTTGAAACATGGGCATGTTTCAGCACATGTTTCACAGCTGTGAATAACCTGGACAATAATGTCCAAAAGAATGCCAGACTGCCACGTGCAGCACCTCACTTGGATGTGTCTGCAGTCTTGGAAGCTTGACTACCCTATGTTCTCCTACAACTGGACCTTGAGCTTGTTTGGAGGTTCTAGCAGAGAAGCATAGTTATTATATACCCATGACCGATGAACAGTACTGCCTGCATTGGGGAAGGTCATCCTCTTCGACAGAGAGCACAGCTTCTGGAGGGACGCGCATGAAGCAGTGAGGGAGGAAGGGGACACCCGCCTAGCCAGCCAGATCATCTGAATCAACCCTGGAAATTAATGGGGTGACAGATGTCTCAGCCAGATAGCCCTCACATGCCTGCAGCTACCTTCATGGTCTGATAGTCTTCGCAGCAGACAAGCTCAAGGGTTTGATCTTTCCAGGGCATCTAGAATACAGCTCCGGTAATTAAAGCACTCAAATCTTACTCATAAGAAAACTTACTTTTTTTCCAGTAGCAGTGCAAACCCCTGAGGTTCTAGACCTTCAGTGGGAATCTGCAGATTGACATATTAGATTCAAATTACCTCTTTAGCATCAGGACGACTAAGATCTTGTATTTACTACAAAGCTAAAGCAGTCTTAACTCACATGCAGGTCCTACACCAGGTCTCATTCATGAACAGTAAAATTTTAATGTATGTATATGAAACAATATATTGTCATACTGGCAAATCAAACAGGTTCAGACCCATCTTCTAATCAATGGGCACAGAATAGTTCACATCAAATTTATTAAATTCCCTTCTGCTGCAGAAGCAGGATAAATGGAAAAGACCTATAGGGCTGGCCCTAGCAGCTGTTTGTGAAAGAGGCTGGTAATATGCCAGGAGGCATGGGGAGATCTGACAGATGAGCAGAAGGGAGCAATCAGGTTCCAGTGCCCAGGTATATTCCCAGACACCGTTTAATTTACCAGGCTAAAGCTTATATTTATTTTGCATATACATATATATATTTATTTTAAAACCAAACCCCATTTCTTGTAATGTCAGTTTTAAACCTTAAGTATATTCATAAACATTGTGGAATTACTAACAAATATAGAGGACCCATTTCTTTTGTTGAGTATGGTAACAGTCTTGCTGCTCTGAGCATACTGCTGAACCAGTTTTCTTTCTTTTCTGTTTCTCATTTAATTGATTTGGTTGGGTTGGTTTCTTTGAAGCTAGTCAGGATTTCTACTTCTTTTGTCTGGGTTTTTTTTTTTTTATCTCTTTTCCAAAGGAAAAAGCAATCACAAAGCATGTGTGTGTGGCTATATAAAAGCACACCCATATGTGTTTAACAAATATTAAGTTCTTGCTAATGTAATAGAAACAGGCAGCTGGGAAAAACAAAGCAGCTCTGTGAGTCTGTATAGCTCTGCCTAAAAAAAAGCTGTTTCAGGCTTCTTTATGATGTTAGATGCCAATGAACGTGAAAAAAGAATTTGCCCTTATCATTCCCAAATGAACAGAAAGTCTGATGCTCCAATAGAAAATTATAGGAACCTGGGAAATTAGTTTAGGTACTAATGGGGTACTTGATTTGGCTATCAACTCCAGTTTTGCAGATCTGTTATCTTGTAGGAGGTGTTTAATTGTGACACCATGGCATCCCATATCTATGCTGATCACTGAACATCAGGACACTTCAATTTCTCACTTGACTGAAGATGTGCCCATTATAGTCCAAGAGATCAGTAACGATTCCCTATAGGTCACTGGTTTAAAAAGATTCTGGATCATGACTAATCAAACACCACAAAGCCACAACATCATAACAATTTGCAGCTGCTTGGAGCACTTGTGAAATAGCTGAGATGTCCCAGTCTGGTGAGTCAGATTTGTACACTAAGATACCTGCCACTGCAATTGGCACCTTTGGGTAAATTGTTCAGAAAACAAATGGTTGGAAACTTCACAAACACTCCTAACTTGTCTGAGTTAGAGAACACATATCATGCAGAAAACATGAAAGAACTATGGGAGAGGCAAGGTAGCAGAAACTGGACTTTTAGTCTCTCTGTTGTTTCCGTCTACATAGGACCTCAGGTTTTTGCCTGTGTTCTGGCAGAGTGTTCTCTCATGGTTTCTTGTTGGGGTTCCTTTTTATTCTATTATTAACTTTTAATTTTTTTTATCTTATCAATGGATGTCTAACATCAAAATGAAATCAACAGTTTTTTGAGAAAACTTCTACTTATGTGCTTTTGTGTTTGTTTGGAGTATGTTACTTATTATCTGATATACAATTTCTGTGTTTTCCAAACATAAAACTTTGAAAAATGTTGTCTGAATTGTACAATCATAATTGTCAAATTTTGACTCCCAAAGATAGATGTGAAAATTAACTAAATATGTGTTTTTATAAACAAAATACATTACGTATAATAGGCAACACTATTCCATTTGATAAATAATGTAAAGTAACACTAAGTATTGTAAATATTGTAAACACCTATTTGCAACCTGATTCACTGTTTACTGAATGCCTGCATGTTTGCTCAGAATAGGTTTTATCAGACATCGTGTTCAAAAAATCTTTGATGCCGGATGCTCTTGCATTTGTTAGTTGATATCTTTCTTGTTTTGCTTCTAATCAAAGTTTAATGAGTTTATTTGTTAGTATGCATAAATAATTCCCTGATATAAAACAAATATGTTGCATTTACAGTTGACTACAAATCAAGGATTCTCTTCTTTTCCCAGCAGCAGCCTCACAAATGAGAAACAGCTATGTGTCCCATCACTGGACATTTGATCCCTGCTGTTCAACCTAAACTCAAGGTTTTCTCTTAAGCCATCTTCCTTATTCTCACAGATTGTACCTGAGTCAGCCTTGACCACTCAGGAGGGATCCAGACAAATCCTTTCTGTGGCTGTCATGTAAGACAATCAGAAGAGAGGAACTGAAGTCTGAATTCCCATACCAGAATGCAGAATTTTTAAAGTTGAGTCAGCACTACAGATCCCAAGTGTTGACTGAAGGCACCTGAGGATTACCGAATAAACTGTAAAAATTAAAACTGACTTAGTACCTCTGTAATGTAGTACAAACAGTCTGTTGGTAAACAAGGAGATGATGAGATTACTCATGAGAGAAAAAAAAATTGCTGACACAGTAGTCTGTAGGACCAAGTAGTTCCTAATGGAATTCTGTACATCATGACTTTAAAAATATTGCTTGACCCTAAAGCTAACCTTCATTCATATGTACCTCCAATTTTGTATTCAGTGCCTTTAGTAACACCAAAACATTTTTTCATAACACTGCAAAAAAAAAAGTATCACTTCCTAATCAGGGATTATAGAAGGAAGTATAAAAAGCTAATGTTAAGCTATTTGTTTTCAATCTTTAAGAACAACACTCATGACATACAGAATTTAAAAGCTGAACTTCCAGGCTCCACCTAAGATGATGAAAAAAGGGGGACATCCGCAGAGCAACTCCTTCACTACAGTCAAGACATGGATTTCTTTGGATGGGATGAGCCATCCTGTGGAGCTAGCAATTTCTCTGTGTTGGCTCCAGGAGGTAGCAAGGTAGATACCTGAGCTGAAATGCCTCACTTTGAGGTAGCAGCCAAGAAGGATCCCACACTGGGAAACTTTCAGGGACAAAAAAGTAGCTAGTCAAATGTTTTTAGCAACACATTCACCATTCACATCTACTTTGCTGAAAAAGAATAGCCTGAATTTCTTAACTTGTATGTGTATTAAAATATTGATAGGTTAGAAAAAGCAGAAAATTTTCTCTACCCAAACACAATTTATTTTTCTTTTTTTTTTAATATAATTAATTTAATTAGTTGTGCATTTTTTAGGCTATTTTATATGCTAAACATATTGCATATATTTTTTGGATAAATATGAGGCTAACATAATTAAAAAAGTATGCAACATTAAACTAACTACAATGTGAGCTTTATTAGTATCCAGAAAGCACACAAGTACTCATGCAGAGAGATCAAAATTAAGACCTATTCCCTTTTTTCTCTCTATTTTTTAGTGAAAAATTGCTGAAATGCAACTGAATTACACTGCCTCATTAGAACTTTCGTAAGTTCACCTGACCTGACTTTTTCTCTCAAATTGATTGCTTAAACCTCTTGCCTATGGCAAGATTAATCAGTTTCCTCTCTTAAAACAGATTTTATTCCTGCTTTCAACTGTGTCTTCACTAAAAGGAAACAAAAAACCTCATTCTTTTTCTTGTTCTGCTTAAAGTAACATTTTTGACTTTGAATCTTTCCCTTTATAGAACACACCTTTATATCTCCCAAAATTTTGATGTCAACTTATCTTGCATAGACCTGATGCTCTCTGGCAATTCTTTTACTCTGTGCACAGACTAAACTACTGAAATATCATTCTACCTATTGTTGTGGCTTCTCTCTATTAATTTCCTCCATTCTATTTGGACTTAAGAGGGGGACAGTATAACAGTGTGAGATGTATCATAGTCTTAAAGAGTAAAAGTATGAGAGCAAATACAGGAATGTCATTGTCCTGAGCTGGGCTGAAATACTGTCCCACTTGTCCTGAGCAACACTTTTTCAAGATTATTTTTCTGCCTTCATTTTCTCAGATGTCAACCAAGGGTAATGTACTTTGTCTCAGTGAGGATTTGGATAATTAAGACTTTTAACGCAATCCTTATGTAATAATTGGACTTACTCTAATGAAAACATTGTAAGATATTTCTAACAAATATGGAATCAATAGCCTCAGATTTCAAATATCCCAGGCAGTCCTGTTTTGAACTCTTAACAAAATAGCAAGCTCATCAGAGCAGCTGTATGAACTGACTTTTGGTTCACCAGATAAGCAAAATAAAATGTTTCAGTTAAATGCAATATTTTTATCTGGATTTTCTTTTTCTTTCAACTTTTCTCTCTGTAAAGAAGCACTTGAATAAAATTGGAAATGCTACTTTGAAAATAAAAGCTAAAATTTTTTTTTGTATGTTGGAATTCAGCTGTCAGTGTGTGTCTCCTTCCCACTTGGTATACAGTCTCTGACATTCCAAATTTGAAGCTTTAAACAAACATGATATTTAATAAAAAAATTGCAACTAGTAGTGTTCATCCAAAAGAGCATTAAGACTATATTAATTCCTGGTACAATAAAAACTTGGGAAGTGTTTTCCTTTAATTTGTCTGGCAGAGTCACTTTTTGAATAAGTATTGTAATGTTGCTGGATTACAGCAGTCACTGATGCGTGATAGGGTGACTAAACTAATGTCTTTCTATAGTTTAAATCCAAACAAATATTATATTAATAAACAAGTTATACATGTTAACAAATAAAAGCAGCTGTGTCACACTTCAGTAGGAACATCAGAATATTACCAGCCTGAATGTTTTCCCTTCACCCTTCACATTTTGATAGAAAATACCCTTTGAGTTTTTAAGCAAAATATTGTCAAAGGCTCCTTCAGATCTCCAGGACTGACTTTTATACAGTGCTAAAAAGTAATCAGTCCCATTGCTACAGTACAGATCCTTCTTTTATTCTCTAACATTAGGATAAGACATTATCTTGGAGCCCAGCTGTCTAACTGTCGTGAAAACCATGGTGGAACAATCACATTTTAGTTGAGAGGAGCTGACAAGGCTGAGGCAGCATCCCATGCTGTACCCCCATCTCCAGTGCCCCCAACACAGCAGCTCCTCCTGGGATGCCAAGGGAACTCTGCATTTCTCAGCACCTCACACCAAGAAGGTCACCATGACTTAAAAGACAATCTTGTGTCTCTTCAGACAACCAGATTTAGGCTTGCAAGGAGGCAACAGCTGAAAAGATCCTATGTCAGTATGGCAGTGAATGAGCTCATCACTATTGGATCAAGCATATTTATTTTTGCCAGAATTTGTATGATTCATGAATTGCTTACTTTTTTACTGTTGGAAAAAAATGTTCAATAAGTGAAAACTCTTTCTGCCCCTTGATTCCAGTTCAGCATCTAGAATATTCCCAGTTGAGAACCCTCTGTATTTTCTGGGCTCAGGGGAGAGATCTTTGCTGATGTAAGATAGACCACAGAGAAGAAAAGAAGATGCAAACCAATGTATGACTTTCCACAGGGTAATACGCTAACCTGTTAAAGTCTTCATGGGAAGTGAGATATGAATAGGGCTTTATAAACAGATATTTTTGAATGACAAGCTAAAGTCCAGATCATTTTGTGATATGCAAACATTTTAATTATTTCAAGGCTTATTTTTTTCTTAAATTCCCTGCTTTTTAAAATTAGTTCTAAACAGACTTTATTTAAAAATATTACTGATTTCCTTTGTATATCCCTTGCCACTGATTTATTGATGGCAAGGATCAGAGATAGCACAGGACCCGGACACCCAAACAGATAACACATGAAAATTGATAGCTCTGGAAAAGCCCCTAACCCCACTTCCATACTTACACAGGTAAAGTCAGGCAGCTCAGAAAGTGGCTTGGAACGGACCTTGTGCTGTAGGGCATGTAGCTAAACCAGTCATGTCTGGGAACCATGGGGTTGCAGCACAGCTTAATTCCCTTCCAAAACACCTCCCTAAGAGCTGTAGATATGCAGCCTGATTCATTAGATACAAAGAGATGGGGGTGCTCTTTCTTTCCTCCAGCACCCTTTGAAGAGCCTTGTCACAACATTCTGACTAGTTCCTCACAAGCTGTTAAGAAACTCAGAGCCACAGTGGTGACTCTGCAGTGACAGTGTTATTGCAACCCAGCACTCCTCACACAGTACACATGACATAGCAACAGTATGTGTTTTATACAAGAGACCTGGCAAACAGGAACATGGGTCATCTCTTCTGTTCTTCTGGTGAGCCAGCCACTCAGATGTATGCCCTTGCTGTTGCTCACTTGATGATCAATTAGATTTTATATTCTTTCACAAA
Organism: Loriculus beryllinus; assembly: GCA_039877255.1. Classification (NCBI taxonomy): domain Eukaryota; kingdom Metazoa; phylum Chordata; class Aves; order Psittaciformes; family Psittacidae; genus Loriculus; species Loriculus beryllinus. The sequence goes on along the minus strand of JBCJKH010057121.1, from coordinate 21,322 downwards.
CCTTTTCAACAGGAGGGGCAGACAGTAGTTTCTATGTAGGCTAGCGTATAGTCCAGCTTCCCAGTGGCTGAAGCTCTTTTTTTTTTATTTTTTCTAAGATGAGAACAAGAACCTTTTCCTGAAGGGGAAAGTATTAGAAACCTAGATTTGTGTATAAGGTGGGTCCTCTCCTCATTTGTACCTCAGAATCAAGCAGGCCACTGCTATGCTACAGATCTTGAATTTATTCTCTAATATTAGGATAAAGCATTGTCTTGGAGCCCAACTGTCTAACTATGTGAAAACTAAGGTGCTTCTGAACAGAATGAGCTTTCTAGCATCTCAGTATTCATTAGTGACCAAACATCCATGAGAGTGCAGAAATAACCAGGTTTAGATATTTGCTAGTTTTCTCAGTATTGCATCTCTGGAGCTGTGGGCCTAGACTCCCCGTGTGTGTCTCTAATGGTTTGATACCTACTCCAGCAGTGCTGGCAATACAGGAATGATGAACAGCCACCCAGCCAGTGTCAGCAGGGCACTCACTGCTGAGCTACAGCTATGAGTGAATAGAGGTTGTGTACTGTTGAAATAACCAGCCTTGAAGCTGCAAGATACAGGCTGCTGTTCTTGCATGCCGCGTGCTTCAGGACAGAGATGTGGCTGCTGCTGGTGGTGTAGTATCAGAGCAACTCTGCAATGTGATTCACTGCATGGCATAGAGGATGTCATAATTTCAGTAATCCCATGTTGCGAATCAGATCTTACTTCTCAGACATTATCCTCACAGTAACAAGCTAAAAAAAGGTCTGCAACCACCCTGGCAAGTGCAACAAGTGGTAAATACCCTAGCCTTAAATGTTATTAACACTTGCTAACACACCCTGTGTTATTGCATTGGCTGACTTCGGTGGGACTATTTACCATTGCACTAAACTTGCTTGATTTTTGCAGGAGGAGCAATGTTGTTGGCTAGAAGAGACTAAGAAAACTGCTGGGGAGGAATTGCAACACAACACAATCTCATTCACTTACAGATTAATTCTGCCAAGGCATAATTTAAAAGGTTAGCTTCTGTCCCTATTCAAGCCAACATGTTTATCTGTTGACAGTGAAAGTTACACTCACAGTGACCTTTATAAAATTGTTGAGATTTTCTGTCATTGTGCCCATGACAATAACTTAAGATTAAAGCTCTGATGCAAAAATATGCAAAAATATTTTAACCTTGGTGTTTTGCAACCCTTTTGGAAGAGACAGACGATCTGCAAAAGTAGGAAGCCTCTTCATCTGCTTATCTTAATCAGGAAACTATTTGGCCAGGTGACCTGTGCCAAGATCACTGAAGAGAGCAGCTCTGTATCATTTCCCTTTGCTTGCTCCCCAGCTCTCGTACTTCTGCAAGGGTACTGAATATTTTGTGAGACCTTAGTACATAGTGACTTTAACAGACGCACGTTCATGCTTTCATATGAATGCATACTTTAACTAACCTAAAAATACATGTGGAGCTGTGCTAAGTTTTCTCAAACAAAAGCTTTAAAAGGTCATATCATAGGAAACAGCCTGCAAATACTGAAATAAATGTGTTCTCCGCAATGTCCTCATTGAAACCCGGTATCTACCCTCATAAGTCCAATTAATTTCATGTACAAGCACAGTCTGAAAAAATGAAATAAACAGGGTTTCATTGATTTGTTAATCCTTTTCTACCCATCTCCTTGCAATATCAATACCCTTCCTATCTCCAAGTGGCATAGGGCCAGAAAGGTCAGAGGAAAGGGTATATGAAAGAAGACACAGGGCGTGATATGGAGGAAGCTGTGAACAGAAGCAAAAGATGCAGGGCTCCGGGTGGCTCCGGACTCAGGCGTTTTGTGAGATTAAAACAGATTTTGGGAGATCAGCAGAGTGTGTGAGACAAACACGTGGGTTTCAGATGTCTGATGACATTTTTCTCCTCTTTCTTTCAGAAGATGACCAGTCACAAATACCAGTCAATTGCTCTGAAAAGACAGCCAAAAGAAAGGGAAAGGAAGCACGGTATATTTAAGAGTGATAAATATGAAAGCAGCAAAAAGCTCAAAGAAGCAGAGCAGCTAAATGTCAGAGCAGGGAGATGAGGGCACATCAGGACTACCGCACTAGAAAATGAAATTTGTGCACACCCACAAAGAGTTAGTAAGACAAGATATAAAAAAAGTCAGCAGCTCTAGCATAAAGCAGATGATGATATGAGCAGCTTTCCTTCTGGAAAAAGAAAGCTTTGACTTGAATAGAGCCATGGAGCAAGTAAAATAGGATAAATATGCCAATACATTTTTATAAGAATTGAAAGCACATGTGGTGTTAAAACATACATTTTAAGCAAAATGTAACTTATAGGGATCTTTCCATTGATGAGAAAATTTGGGCCAGTTGGAGACTTAGCTGGTAGCAAGGACTGAAAGAGATTTCCATAATGCAACTAGGGTCCGAATTGCTGAGGCCCCTTCCCTGCACCACTAAAAATCTCTTGCTGTATTGCTCTGCTGTGCAAGTCTTCGTAGGAGTCAGGGCTGAAGTCCTTTTGCAGCCCATGAAGGAACCCACGGGAAGGGAAAACTTCAGTACATGCAGTTTTTAATTAAAAGTACTGCATTTCTTCTCTGACCCCCATTGCACTGATGTGAGATAGGTGGTCAGCATTCCAGCTGCATGTGTGCTCTGACAGAGCAAGTTCAGACCTAAACTCACCAGCTGGCCACCATATGCTTACATGTAGAATTGAAGAGAGCTGTGTTGGGATGCAAAGAAAACCGCTGTGCTTGTTGCAAGACTTTCTCATGCCCTCTACTAAGATACCTGGAACACTGGGCTGACACTGAGTGCAAATAGGTCCTCCCTTGAAACAAAGTCATATCACTGTTAGCAGACAGAAAAACAACTCTGGGTTCAACAGAGAAAGGTTCTGATGTTGTATGCTACGAGACAGCTGGGAATTGTAGCCCCTAGATATCAATGTTCCTCCAATAAGCAATATGAATATATGGAGTTAAATTACTCCTAGCACTTTGCAGCCCCATAGGGCTCAGCAAAATCTAGTCAAATTCAATGGCTTTCAGGAATCAGCAGACACAGCAGCACATCTCAAGACAAGAGACTTTAATGCATTTTTGATAGGATCTGGAGAGAGGAGGTAGAAAAGGCTGTTTTGTCTGAAAATCCTTGACTTAGGTGATACGTTTAAAATGTGCCCACCAACATACCCTGAGATTGCCACTGCTGTGGGGTTGCAGAGAAGTGATTTGTACTGGGAAGTCCAGATCTAAATGCACTCCTTCATGAGCAAATAAAACGTACTGAAAGTGCCAATTAAAAAATTTATTGCCTTATAAAAACCTAGCCAAGACCAAACTCAAATCTTATGCGGATAAAGTACAGTATATACTTTAAAATACTAACATGTCGTCTTTTAGCTTCTCTTGCTCCTTGTTCCATTTAAATCTTCCTCCTGAACCAATCTTAATGTGTCCTCACTCGGCCTAAGACAAAATATTCTTCAGGCTCAGCATTGGCCCACATTATGTCTAGTCTTTCAGTTTCCACTGGTTTCAGACCGAAGGCATTAAGAGTCTCCATCTCAATGTTACTTCAATATTTATGGCATCCAAAGCTGGATGTCTCAAAGTTGCTTAATGTTCAATTCCACTCCCATAAAAATTGGAGCCCCTCCTTTGGCAAACAAGACAGCTTGTCCACTGCTCCTCCCACCTTTCCACTCAAATGGTGTGCTCTGCTTTGCTACCAAAAAGGTCAGTCATTTTAATGCTCAATGACACTTTTAATTCTGTGCTTAAAACCCTTTTATATTTCTTTAACTTTTGAGAAAGAGCACCAGAGTAAAATGGATTTTCCTCTCTGCTGACTCCTGTTAATGTTGCTGATCTATCATTTCACCGACTCTCAGGCCAATTGTTAGGTGTTATCATTCAGCCCCTTGGAGGGGAGGCAGAAACCTTCAGCCAGTTCAGGGTTTGGAGGCAGACTAATCACTTACTTGAGAAAATGTTTCCGCTTTATTCACTTTGTGCACTTTCTTCTCATTTAGCAATTTGGCTCACCTATAACAGTTTGTATTCCCCAGTCCAAAGCAGAAAACTAACAGAGAGCCTTTCCAGTATGAGCTGCAGATATCACAGGCCTGGTATGTATAAACCACATCCACATCCTTTATATTCTCAAAGCATCTAAACATCCTGACTGTGGTTCATAGTTTTTTATTGCCCAAACTGCCCATCTCCTTTTTGCACAGAAAGCTGAGATGCTAACTAGTATATACAGTATAGAATGTGCTGTGTGTGATCAACACCTTGCTGCTATGGTAGTCTCACATTTAACTACTAATTAAATTAAAACGATGTGATATCTAGGTTTGAATTTCACTTTTGAGTTCTTTAGTACGCTGCCCATTTTTTCCCTACCTTTTTGGCCTTGGACAAAATTATTGCTATAGAAAAGGATTTATTAATGAACTAGGAAAAACTTTTTGATTCACAATGTCTGTCGTCTTATGACTTCTTCAAAGACCTGAAAGTTTTTGTAGCCCACCAGCACTGTCTGCTCAGGTGATCCACTGTCAATACCAGCAATTGCTGTGGTTTAAAATGGATCCTCTCCTCCAGCAGATCCAGATGATGCCCAGAACAAGAAGGCATTGTTGTATTCTGATAAAATGTTGACATTTTCTCTTCTTCTGGAAAATACATACAAAATTTGGGGGAGGTGAAAATTATAAGGGGAATTAAGAATGAGGCTGTCCTTGAAACCGAACTTGAAAAATTAGGGGTTGGAACTTGAAAGTCACAGAGGATAAGCTTCTTTATAAAAGCTTATCATTTGACACTTATATACACTGAGAAATTAAAAATCTGAAAGTGCAATTCGTCTGAGCAGGAAAGGCAAGAAATGGACTTGTTTGCATCAATTGCTACAGTCTGCTCTTTAAAGGAAGAGATTTGGACCAAGAAAAACTTCTGAGATGGAGTTAGGAGTCTGTAATTGCATTTTTAAAAATGAGAAATTGCTCTAAAGTCATACTTGCAACAGATTAAAAAATAGTGTCACTTTCCTTACTCCTTCTTGCAAGTCACAAAGTCTGGGATTTGCGATGAACGTTTTATTCCTACAAAGAGCATCTGAAAGAGTAACTTCTTTTGGAAAAAAACAAGCAGTGTCTAGACCCACAGACAGCTGCTGATACTGATGCCTGCAAACACCAGCAGATGCAATGATGCCCTGGAATGGGCTGGGTCGCGTGTGCCTTTGTCACGCACTTTGGGGTGTTGCCCAAAAACCTCACCCTCTTCCTGTCCTTGCTTTTTACCATTATACCTATAGAGAGGTACCTCTAGCTCAACACCTCTAGGGAGTGCTAAAATGTGATGTTGTCTCATCTGAAACCGTGTAAGGAACCCCTGGGTTTTCACTGACCTACTGGAGCCACAGCCAGCTCTCCCTGCATTCACTGGAATTTTATTGGCCTAAGACTTTGCCTCCAGTTCATTTCTACAGAACCTAACAGTGATGCTAATGAAGCGGAGAGGTTTCATTATTTTTCTCTTCAGCCTTTTTCTCTGGCTTCATGTAAATGATCTTTCCTCAACAGATATGGAAGGTTTAGATCATAAGTACAAAACACTTGTCTTTTGCCATGGTGAAATGGCAACAAATTAGTACACTATTTTAAAAAAATAATAATAAAAAAATCAAGAAGCCTATATTTCCAGAATAACAGCTTTGAAAAGCAAATTCTGGGAAATTTGCACAGCTGCTTTTTTCTTGGTATTTTAACTTTTATGTTCAAATTTCATCCAGGTAGTGGAGAAGATGAAAAAGAAAGAAAAAGAAAAAAAGCAGACTTTCTGGAACGTGAGCTAAACTAAAACAGCAGCAGGCTCAGAAGCTCAGTCTGAAGATTATAGTATACGAAAGAAAGAAACAGTTCAGCCATTTTGCATTGTTTCTTTTTGTTGTTGTTGTAGGGTGTTTTGAGAGTAGGTGTTATAGTACAATGCACAGATCTTCATAAAAATGCACAGTAGGGGCTATGCACAGCATTACCAGCATTTTATTGAGCACCAACCACAACTTTTCATTTCATAGATTGTTACAGATTTGATAGAATCATTATAAAGAGACAAATGTTCATACCCTGCCACATTCTTTCCGTATAGGTTGCATTTTTCTTGCCTGGACTGAGGGTGCATAGTTCAGAGCGACCCATGAGTGATGATAATAGCTGTGCTCTTTTTGTAGGATTAAATGTTGTATAGTTTAGTGTATTTAACTGGCAATCAGCACTGAATTTTTGTAAGTTATACTGTAAGTTACAGCACTACTATTGTACCACATAAGTACACATTAAAAATACCTTAGTAAATCTTGTAATAATTATAGCTAATTTATGCCTTCCTGATTTGTATTGTTTTAAGCAGATTCTAGTTATGGTCCTTATCCTTTTATACTGTCAATTACTTTCACACTTTCTGTAACAGGGAGCTAAGTCTCAAAAGTGAATTAGGCATATTTAAAATTGCAGTATGAACAGATAGTGAACACGCAGTGAATTATTTAAAAGAACCATTCTGTGAACACAGAGGGTGTCTTGAAAAACCAGAATGCTGAACTCAAAATTTAAACTTTTCTTGCAAAATCATTGAAACCTCTCCTCAGTGTTTTGCTTAGTGCTCAGAGTGAAAAAAATAGACAAAGATTTCCTTAATTTCTCAAAGATGCTGAAATTTATATATCTGTGAGATGTCAAGGGATTCTCTATGCAAAAAATACCTTGTACAAATGTTGCTGAAAGGACTCATGAGCATACGTCAACAACTTGCAAAATATTCATGCAATATTGTTTGTTATTAATAAGCCAGTTTAGAGTGAAGTAGGATTTTTATCAGAACATGAAGTTGGTATTTATCAGTGTTCTTAAGATGGCAACAAAACACTTTACTTAAAATAACAGCCAGAAAAAAAATAGCAATTATTGCATTAGTTTTTCTAGCGATTTGTAAGCTGAAACTCAAGGTACCACCTACAACACCATTACTTTTCTTAGATGAAAATGCTTGGGTACTATTGAAATGCACTGAGCTCATCCTGATACAGAAAACACATGAAGATTACACCATGCACACTGGAAGGAAAGTGGGAGTTCATTTCACTGCTGAAACAGTATCATAAAACTGACACCTTTCCCTATCACGTTACATGAACACAAACTTTTGAATTTAAAGTTGATGATACTTGCTTCTTAAAAGACAATACATTTCTGTATTTCCATAATAGCAGCTTGGCAAAGCAAATTCTGGGAAATTTACACAGCTGCTTTTTTCTTGGTATTTTATGTTCAGATTTTATCCAGGTAGTGGGAGGAAAAAAGTTAAGAAATTACAGTTACATCAAAGGCATATTAGAGCAGTAAAATAAACTCTTAGTGAAATATAAATCAAAGGCCATAATATTTACTATTGTATCAATAGCCATCCATGCAATGTTTTTTTGTGTCTGGTGGTTAGGGTTTATCACTTCTTTATATGATACATTGCCTCCATATACATAGATGCAATATTCATCTTGATACAGGGATCCTGCAGATTATTTTTACAGCAGCTAAACAGTATTCCAGATCCTTAGCTAAATTAAATCAAATGAACCCCATTAGAAGCAGTGAAGACATAATGATTTGTGTCAGACAAGAACTGAGCTTTTCTCAACCTCTCTCTTTTTCAGAGAAAAAAAAAAACAAACCAACACAAACTAACCTCCAGCTGTGAATCATAGCAGATCCCATGAACCAGGTTGCCTCCAACTGTCCAGACTGAGGCCAAGCTGGGTGCTTAATAAGGCTCCTGTCTGTCGCAGGACTGTAATTTCTGAGGAAACCAGGGCACTTGGGACCAGTGTGTACTCAAGTCTCATGCCAGCATGGAGTTAGGAGACGGCCAAGGTGTATACTCGAGAGCTCACTTGGGAGCCCAGAAACAGCAACTGCTGGCAACACAGCAGTTTAGCACACTTACTCATATCATTATATGCTCTTCTCTCTCTTCTCCAGCAGCTTGACAGTATATGGGATCTCATGGACTGTTTCTGAGAAGCAGGAATCAAGATTTTCCTTTATGCAACCCTGCTCATTGATGACATTAACCCCCATTTGCCAATGTACACATCAAGAAGAGTAGCTATTAAAAGAAAAAAATTTGCCTTCTGCTTTTTTCAATGAAAATGCATATACTGTGAGATGATGAGCTGGTTAGCAGTCATCACTGCCCTTACAAAGGCCTTCTGTGGGCCAAATGGGGCTTATTCTACAGCTGGGCCATGTTTGTGCGTATCCCCCATGGGAGAATTTGTACCTGCAGCACAATGGAGTACGGAGGGCTGTCTGTACCTTCTGCTGAGACTTCTTTCCAAGGAGAATTTTGCCCATGACTTAGTAGCTTTGGTGAGCAAGCTGTGGGGTCTGTATTTGAAAGGCTGGGTCTTTTAGAAAGGCTAGTATGTTTGACTAGTAGAAGAGTGACCTTGCAGCTGATGGCATAAAAGTTACCCCTTGTCCTGGATCTTAAGCCTGGAGAGGGTTTTTTAAGCCAGTGACAAGACTCAAGAAGAGAGCAGTTAACAAGCTAGTAACAGAGGTTGTTTGTAGGTGAAAGAAGGTGAAGGTAGCTATGGAGGTAGCTAGGGAAAGGTCCCCTGTTTCACAGACAGATTAAAAATTATGCAAAAAGAATTTCATACACCTTGAATGGGTGAATGAGTAATGGACTACAGTTCATCACTTTTCATGAGTTTGTCAATGAAGAAAGCTTTCTCAACCTGATGGCAATGTATGAAACAGAGCTTTCACCACATTTCTGGTAATAAGGCTAGCATCAGTATATCTTCAAATAGAAGTTTGACTAATAACAACAATAAAATCTCATGACTAGAGGTTAGAACAAGCTCTCATAGTCTGTGGACCCAGATTTACTAATGTAGGAAGAAGAAAAAGAGGAAATATCAGATAAGGGAATAAAACAGAAGAATTCAAAACAAAGATACATACAGCAACTAAATCTGAGTTTTATTTTGCTGTTGTGACTTCTTAACTTCATCATATACGTGCTTAGAAACCTTACTATATGCAGGAAAAAAGGCATTTTGTTAATTCAATAATATTATAATCATTTTAGACTAATGAATAATCAATTTCTTGTAAAAAAAAGTCTTAAAAAAAAAAGGAAAAAAAAGAGCCTCTTTTGACCTGCTTATATAATTTAAAGTCTTGCATGTATTAATTCTTCTGTATTTGTGATTGCAATATGTCTATGACATGAAAATCTGGTTGACCTCAGGAATTCAAATGCAACTGTAGGATTGACTTTTAATTAAATATGCAAATTAACAAATAAGTAGTTTTCTTCACAACTGCACTAGACAAAGATTTAATTTATAATGAGATGTTATAACTGTAAACACCAGTGCATAAGTACTTTTTATTTTTTTTAGTTAATGAATGGTTTTGTAAAGAGCAACTGCTGTTTATTTATTTAAATTAGGAAAATAAGGCTTTTGTACACAGTGCACCAAAGAATGTTTTCCCTGGCATTAATAGGCAAGTGTAATATTTTCAAGGTATTTATTACAGAAATATGGCTGTGATTTAAGCAACATCATAGGGGAGTTTTCAAATTGATTATTTTCATTTCAGGAGACTGTTTGCAGACTACTGTCACCTCCATTGCTTGTATTTTGTTACAGTCACAAAGGTTGGGAAAAACTTTAGTCCTTTTCAGTGAACAATTTGCCACACACAAAATCTTGTAAAAAGCAATCAGAGAAGATAGGTTAGACCTTGGAAATGTTTTTGTTTGTTGTTTTGTTTTAATTTTTGCAATTATTCATGTAATAGTAGAAAGAGGCGTACTCCAGAAACTTCCTTTCTGCTCTTCAGCCAGATTTGAAGATTAATAGCTCATGGGTAAAGCCTTATTGCAAGTCTGCAAGACAGCAACAAACTCAAACGACCTCACCCCCTTTTTCTGACCCTCAGCGGGACAAAACCTGGGTACAGATCAGAATAGGAGTTATGACATCATCTTTTTTTGGGAGAAAAAAAATGCCACACCAAAATAAACAAACAAAACAAAACACAACAAAACAAAGAAATGAAGAAACAAACAAAAAACCCACCAAAACAAAAAAAAAGAAACCCAACCAAAACACAAAAATTAACAACCCACCTTATAAAATCCTTCTATTATTTCACTTGTTCATGGTATATGTAGCAGGGGTAGGATTCATTGTTCTAANNNATATTAATAAAATACACTACTGTTAAAGCTTTGACAAGTCCAAGCACATGATGATTCATGTGGTGCATTTGTCTATACTAAAGCCTATGGAAAGTATTCATATGTGTGCTGACCACCTAACCCACTAGAAAGCCATGCAAGTTACTTTCATGTGAAGATTTCATATTTGCTTTTGTTTGTCTTTGATCTTCTAATTTTCCTAAAAACAAACCCTGCTTATACATTTTCTTTTTTTCCTTTATTAATGACAATCGTGAATTACGAGCTTCTGTGACCAGACCACTACGTTTGCAAAATCAGACTGGACTACAGAAGGAAATACAATATCTTTTCTGAAATTTCAGGAATTTCAGTGACAGAATCGGGTGGGTTTTTTCCCAGCTGTCTCCCTAAGCCAGGGCTTGAGGTGTAGGCTGAGCTGTGTCCTCGTCCTCGCCTTCTTGCCCACCACCTTCTCCTGCTCTGCATTAGAGAACCTAAGTAGCTGAAAATGAATGCTGGAGGCAGAAGGGGCAGTTGCTACCCAGCCCAGTGAGTGTCTCGATCCTCCTCACTGCTCAGCCATGAAGGCTCAAGTTGGCATGAGATGTGGAACAGGATAGGGGCAGGACCAAGTACTGGAAGGGAATGAGTCCTTTCTCCCTGGTCAGTGCTGGCTTATGTGTGCAACACATAACTGCCTTCTCTCCTGTGGTCTTCTTGTGGTTGTGCTTGTAACATATGTGAAATGTTCACTCTGTCGAAAAGCTGCTATTTTCTTATAATCATGGAAAAAGAAGAACAAAATTCTCAGAACAAATTTCTTTTGATCATGGGAAAAATAAAGCCTGTGCAATCTCCGTCCTCCCAGAAAGTTGAACCTCTTTTGAGTGCTGTATCATCAATCATACCAATATGGTTAAAAAAGTGCAATTCGCTGGTGCTATGGTAATTATTATATCAGTATATTTCTGATATATCAGTATATGGCTGTATAAGTGGAGGCATACTTCATACCGATACAACTGTAGCCCTACTGGCAGTATACTAACATACATGCCACAATAAATAAAAATTATAACCCTCAGTGAAGGTGTTATAAATGCTTTAGAGTGGGCTGCAGTTGGTGACGCAACAGAGTCACTCACATAATGTCTATGGAGTCAGTTGGAAAGTGAGGATTTCAAAGAAGAAATAAGCAGAAGAGAAAAATGACATTCTGAAACATGATCATGTTTCAGTGTGGGTATCTTTTGTAAATAAAATACAGCAACCATTTGGAAAAGGCGGAAGCCTTTCTAATACTGCATCTGCAAAACTGTTTAAAATAAAAAATACAAAGTTTTCCAGAGATCTCTCTGAGGTGTCAGCAGCTCTTTAGAGCTTTTATTTATTTTTTTTTTCAAACAAGTTGTTAAAACTGGAGAGAAGTTTAACTGACTTCACAGCAGGATCAGTTACTGACACAAGGGAAGAGAAACTCAGCAGCTGCCAGTTTGGATGAGGAGATGAGTTTTCTCTGTCTCTGGAACTGGGGTTCCAGTGCCTTTAATCTTGGGAAGCTGATAGTGCCTAAACTCTTCCTCATCTATCAGATAGCTCAGCATTGTCCTGATTCTCTGCCCACTGAGATCTATAAAAGATTCCTATATTATTAAGTGGGAATTGTGTGCCAGCTTTCCCTCTCCCTCAACACTTCAGTAAAAAAAAATAGTTCTATCTTTACAGCTACTTTTCTTCATGAGTTTCAATCTGTTATCACCATTATTGTCAAACACGCTGTTAGGCTTAAAAACTGTTTAAAGCAGCAAATACTAATGTAAATAGCTTGCCTAATTAAACTCAAAACTGGGCTGTCATTGTTCTGCATAGTGTCTAATAAGATGAGAGTCAACTCTTATTGCAAATGTTATCGCTACAGCATGCTAATTAGATATTATAATAGTCACAAACGTTTATACTACTCTGATCCATTCGACTCTGGTATATTAACTTCTAACAAGTGCAGTGGTATGACTTATTTGCCCAGAGGTATGAATACTGAGTATCCAGCCCTCCACTGTCAGTGGACCACAAGTACCATATTCTACCCTGAAACCTCTTGCTCATCATAGGTACAATTCACTGATCATCACTACCAGTCAGCTAGCAGCTCTGCCATGTCATTCTTGATAGTGTGTCACAGAAAGACCTGGAAATATCCCTGAGCAAAGTTTTCCTCAGGCTGGCTGAAAGTTTTCACTTCCACAATATTTTAACTGAGGTAAAATTATTTGTTCCAAGGAAGTTTGCAGCAGCTCAGAAGAGTTTCAAACCAAGTGTAGCCTTGTAGATAACACATTTTCAAGTTTTATTTCTCTTGCTTTAGCTAACTTATAATTTTTAGCTGCCAAAGTAGACATGCAATAAACTTGATCTAAAAGAGGTACTCATAGGCTAGCTAAGAGAGAAATAAATCACAAAAAGTAACAGAGGACACTGAGAAAGACCCATGTGCATTGATCTTTCATTCCTTTCATTGTCTGTACCCAGGTTTTCTCCTGCTGAGGGTAAGTGCTATCAGTATTGGGCCATCAATTTAAGACCAGAAAAGACAACCATATTAAGTGATTACTAGCAAAAGAAGCTGGCCTCTGCAAATCCTAAAATGAAAGCAAATAAAACTCCAAGGACCTGTCTAATCTGGCTTTGTTTCTATTTTCATTGTTCTATACCCCTCATAGGCCTTGTGGAAGGAAAATAATTGGACCATAATATGTAACTCAGTAAATACTTTCTCTTCTGGGCTGATTTAAATAGTATGGATCAAATTCTATCTATTCACTCACATGAATGGTAAGTGTTTACTTTAAATCTCAAATGGCTTAAGCTAAACAAGGATTTGACCTTGCTTGTAAGTATTTTTGTACTAGAGAGCAGAACTCAATGAAGACAGATCCTACCAGCTCTTAGTGGCTCAGAAATACACAGGTGGGAGGGGCTAATGCCCCTGGAGAGCCCACCTGCTACAAGGAAGAGCACGGAGCTTCACAGCTGATTAGTGACTTTCCAGGAGAAGCAGGATTTGTGGCTCTCTCTCAAAAACCTCTGCATGCCAAAGGGGCCAAGAAGGAAGTGTTAAGTTTTCACACTATTCCCAGTATGCAACACTTCCGCCTCCTTCTCTTTTCCTCTCCACCCCTTTATCTTCAAGGAAGACTTAATGCTCCACACAGAATTTTCCTCAAATCTGGGTAAATCAGCACTTAGCACATTGAATTGCACACCCTGAGTTCCATTTCTAGGGATGTAAAGCTGATCTCCTCCTCCACCACCTCCCTCCCTCCTCCAAATATTGTATCAAGTGATCAGTGGTGACTAAATAGTATTCTGTCATGTTGTTCTGTTGCCAGTAGATGACCTTATGGTAAGAGCTTGCTGTGAAATGCATGAAAGAGAGCTTTGGAATTTGCTCTCCTCTCTCTCAAACACATACATTTATACAACTTGCACCTAATTAACTGGCATGTAATATGTATTTCAAAGTCCAACTTATATAGAGCCAAGAGGAGAGGAAAATTCCTGTGGATTACTGTATACTATAAAAGAAATAAATATAAGAGAAATCATATATGAACTGGAATTATTTCTTGAATTTTTAATGTCATTCTGACATAAACCTATGAGGACAAAAATAAGTTTAATGTATTGAAATAAATGCCTCAGTGTCATAGCTCAGGTGTACATGAGTGAGAATACACAAAAAAGTATAATTGTTTTTCCATTTCCTTAGATGTTAGTTTACCAATACTTTGAATATGTAAAACAAACTAGAAACCCATTTACGACTTCAAAAGGATGATCTCAACTTGAAATACAATCAGTCAATGTTTGACTATAATATAGCGCCATGTTCAAGTGTTTGTTCTGAACCCTAATTGATAACGCACCTATAATGGTAACAATCACTGTGTTTTAAAATAGTCACTGTATGAGAGATTTCAAAAAGCTATAGTGCAATGGGAAACCTGCAATCATGCCACAAATGCTGCAAAATGTACAAGTACAGAAACAAAGACTCATCACAGTATTTCAACTACTTATAACTTTAAGCTACACTCTGATCACTTCTATTTTTGCTGTAAATTAGGATTGAGTTGTAATTCTGAGCTGTGTTGTACAAGTCAGAAACCTCGTAGTGCTGGGATATATAGTTTTGGCGTATTGTGTCACATGTACACACATAGAAAACCAAGAAGTTGTAAAGGCAACCTAAGTCAATCAAACTGCCTCGGCAGACAGGAGTCAAGCCATGCCATTTCTCTGTCACAACCATTTTTTTGCAAAGCTTACAGTGAATTGCTGAAAAGGACTTGCTGATTTTCTCAGGCCAGGCAGACGCTATAACATTAAGGGCTGTGGACAAGGTTTTAACAATCTTGATGCCAGTGACAACCACGGACAGACTCCAATGGCTTTCTACAGGCTAAGCTCCTCGATGGCTCTGTGAATAGCTGCAATGCTGTCTCCAAACTTCTCTTCTCTGCTGCTGCCTCACTTGTGCTCTCAGTCCTGGCATGGGTTTCGCAGGATCCAAGTGACACAGAGGACTTTACACTGGTTTTCTACACTGGGAAGCACATCCCGTTTCACATTTAGATAACTGTCCAATGTGAAACAACCAGACATCAGGTTATATGAGCAGAAGGAAGAAAGCTTTCATCTTGTAGTTCTCATTCAGGCAAACTAGTATACCAAAATGGAAGAAAGCCTTTACCTAACCCTCATATTTACATTCTTGGCTTCATGAATTTCTGTTCATGTATTCTATGTATTCATCAATTCTATGTATTATTGCCATACAGCAAAAATTTCTACTGAGGTATCAGTTAATACTCAAAACTGAGTAAGGTGAGCATCCATCAGTTATGAAGGTACGTGTGAAAAGCTATCACAGGTCAGCTCATAGGCAGTAGCTGGTAAAGCCACTGTATTCTTCTAGCAACTTCAGCCTTAATGACAATGTCTTACTTCCTGTAGGATCTTTGCTTGGCAGTGAGCAGATCCTGCTGTTCTGTGACAGCAATGTGCTAATGAGTGCACAGTGAATGGTAGTCTGAATTACCAAAGGTGTTTCAGGACATACAGTTGGGCAGAGAAGAAGACAGGCTGCTCCCCTTCCAAGCGCCTCCATAAAGCACTAAAAATGAAGCAAGATGAAAAGGTCATCAAACACCTAAGTTATGCTAAAATAAATAGGTGAAAAAGAAAAACAGTCATTGGTGATGTGAAAATATTTAATAATTAGCAGATCTGAGTATGCCACAGAGATCCAAAATTACCATTCTTTACGCCACAACTGAGGAAAACAGTAAGATCCTTTCATCGTTGTTTTAGAAGAAATGCTTTTTTACATTTGAGGCTGGAGGGTTTTTTTCATATAAAAGAAAAAGAAAGAGGGAGGTTAATGACCCAATGTCTATTAAAGAATGGCTGACATAGGAAGAAAGATTTAATTAGAGTAGCGATGTCTGAGTTTTCAGAAAAGGGTTTCATAACCTCTGAAACCATCAGGAGATTCAAAACTCCTCCTGAGGTAAGCACAAGCACTTGAGAAGAGCTTTATTTAACAGAAAGCAAATAATGAACAAGTTTCTAGTGACAGAAACAGAGTTAGTGAAAGCCCAGCCTTGTATACAGTGCACTAGGTTACCTGAAAGTCTGGATTGCACAAACCAAGACCTGCACTGCCTTGCCTTATCTGTTCTCAAGACTGGATATAGTGTGATTGCTGATGCCATACAGGTATTTCTGGAAGGTGTGGGTGAAATATGGCTCAGATTTCCTGGCATCACACAGAATGTCTTCCTAGGAACCAGCATTTGGTACACTGTGGGGAAAAACTCCTCCCCCACAGTCAAAAGCTACCATCTGAATACTCCATTGGAAGGATTTCTCTTGACTGCAGGTGCTTTGTGTATTCACTCCAGGAAACACAAAACACCATTGACCCGCAAGGATAAGGCCAATGCATTCATGGTAGAGGTGGCAGAAATTTTCTTCCTGCATCACTCTATGAACCTGTGTTTGTCCATTTTGGTTTATTTGTTACCAAAGAATTTCACTTTATAAGTGATCTTGCATTTTCTGATATTTCAAAAGCATCTGCTGGTATAAATGGGGCCATCCATTTCCTGAAAAGAAAGGCTAAATACATAGCAACTACTGATGGCTATAACAAGTCACTAATGGTTTCAACTTGTTGCTAAGAGTCTGCTGTTTACAATTGCCTTTTCCCTTAGTAGAAGCCAGAAAATATCAAGGCTGCAGGACAAAACAGTAATCTTTGTCCCCCCATATCACAAAAAGGGTGGATCTATACATTCTATCGCTAAATTCTTAACAGATGCCTATGAAGTTTGCTGAGGAATTTTTCTTAAAAATTTTGCAACTCCCATCTGTTAAATGCACTTCCCCTCATTAAGACTATTTACATGCAAAGTTTTAGACAGCAGCAGCTTTTGTCATGACACCATCAAAATATTTGGAATTTTTATTTTTTTTTAAGTGGGGGAAAATGTATTTTCCATTTGTACTTGGCATCACATTACCGAGAATCTCTTCTGGTAAAAAATAAACTGAATTTGCTGTGGTGGCATTAGTGTAGCTAGCAAAGTTTGGCCCAGCATTGTACTCCTAATTATGTTAATGTGTTTCAGAATCCTTTTATGGACTAAATAATGGCCATTCTTTTTGCCTGACTAGAAAGAAGAACCTTGCCTATTCATCTGCTTTCCCTATGTATGCTATTTTCTAAATCAGTGTTCCCCCACCAAGGTTACAAACCTTAAGATTTGCTTAAGACTTATTTCCCACTTACAAATTTTTAAGGACAACCATATTTGTGCATATTCACCCTAACTGATAACACAAGGAAAATTTTGCAACTCAGGACTAATTGCTTTAAAAGGTTGGCTATCCTGTATAGTTTGTCTATGGCTAGTTTAACAAACTGAGTGCTGTGCGTGATGATAGGAGGCAGAGGTTTGCTTTGTTGACACAATAGATTCTTTTTTGTACAAAAGAAAATTAATTATTGCTAGCAGCCAGCTGATAAGATTAAGGGAAAAAGCAAGAGAGAATTCATTTCCTGTGCTGCCTTAAGAAGTCTTTTCCACCAGTCTTTCTGACCCCATGCAGAACTTCAACTTGCTCATTATAGTGACACTAGTTTACTCCCATTTTAATGTCTCATTCTCTGATTTCTGAGAACACCATCTCAACATGGTCTTCTTTAACAGCTTAGTCCACTCTTTACCAGGCTTTAGGCTAGGGTACATCAGAGAAACAGCTCAGAGCATCAGTACAACCTCTTCAGGAGCTAGCTCATGTGTAAATAGCTACTGCTACACCACTCATTATCTTTCATTGCTGCACTTACCTGCCTTTAAAAGTTAACAGATTGCAAAACACCAGACTCATTCCATTTGTTAATTTTGGACTGATCTGGGACAGTTTGGATGAACACATGCTCCTCTTAAAAACACGGATCCATAAAGCAACTATGTGCCTGAAATGACAAAGTTATGCCAACCTCGTTTTCTTTACAGAACACTTGTATAGCTTGCTAACAGATTCAGTTTTGTTCAGCAGTGCCAATGGCTGACAGAAATAAGCTGCAGCACAAAAAGAAGGGATTTCAATTTCAAGCCAAATACAGGAAAAGTGTTGTTGGTTGGGTGGCAATAGGCGTTTAAGCTTAAAGGCAAACAGTTTCAATTGCCAAGATAACACAAGGCCAGAAAGAAAGCTCTGTTAAATCTTATTATCAATGTTAATAGTGTTGGGAAATGTCTCTCTTCAGCCAGATTTCATGTCTATCTCCAGATTGGAATACTGAAACAATTTTCCATCAAATTCAAGGAGAAAGTTTGCAGAGGCTTTGTCTTCCCTTAAACAGTCAAAAAAATTGGGGCAGAAGGAAGGAAAGGGGGATCCCATTTCAGCCTAAACTGGTGTATAGTTTGTTCTGAGCTCTGAACCCTTTTCTTGGCAAAGATCTTAATGGCCTGCAAACTTACAAAGTGGGTGAGCTCCTGGGTGAAGAGCTGTTTCCAGGAAAGCCAGTGAGGCCATGTTTTTGCCTCTTTTTCACCAACATGAGCAAGAAAAGTATGATTTTGCTACTGATAAAACTCACCAGAGTTATAGAATTTGAAATATTCCAGCAGGAAATTACAAATAATCTTCCAAATGTCTTTTTTTTTCTAGGCACATTATGTTGAAAAGAAATAATTAAAGAAACAATTTCTTGACTCTACTTTCCAGCATTTAAGTACAAGGAGCAAGAGAAAGACAGAAACCTCACAATATACTGAAAGGATAAAAGACAGTTTTGGAAATAAGAACATCTTTACTCAGTGTCTATGTCTTTGACCAGGTGAGTACTTTCAAGTCAATTCAACATGCCAAATCTCAGGTTTCTTGCTTGAAAATTTAGATAAATAATAACCTGTCTGAAACAGATATTATCAGATCTTTATAATAAGCAGTACTTAGACCAGTCCAGAGAATCTATTTCAATTGACATGAACCTCTTAAACTTTCTATGAAGACTGTGAGAATTAAGTGGCTCAAACAGTATTCATGATTTGTTGAATGTTTTGAGTTGCATGAGAGAAATTCAAAGGTTATGTAGGTTTATATTTTCAAATACAGGTTTCATAAACATAAAGAGAAACTTCAAAATGTTTTTGTCAACAGAGGTGCATGTACCTGAAAAATCCCACATTTGGTCTGGCTATGGTGTTATCTTGGCATAATAAAAAATATTAAGTAATGAAAGTTGAATTGCTCCTGATGGGACAATCAATCTTTTCTAATTTGTTGTTGTCCTGAAAGGATGAAGAAAAAAAAAGATTTCCTAATTTTTCACCAAAGGAGTCCTGTCAGAGGCAAAGTAAAACAATGTTATGGAAATCAGATTTCTTTAGAGAAGCTATCTATTTTAATCTACAGGAAGTAGGTGCACACGTTTTTTCAAGAATTCATTAACTTATAAAATTTTCTTCTTCCTGCTTCATAGGAGTCATCCAAGTGAGTGAGGGAAACACCTCTTAAAAATAAAATTGAAAGTTGCATCTACCTAAATGCTATGGTAAGCCTTAAGGTATTGAGAGAATGGAGCCAGAGGACTTAAGCAGACGTCTACAGATGCATAAAACTTGACCTTTCCATGGAAGGCATGTGAGTTCCCCATTCAGCAGCTCAGAGTCAGTCACTAACCTGTCTGAAGCAGCCAGTCAGGGGAGTAAAGGACATTTCCAGTGTCCACAGCTTTAGTAAGTAGTTTTGCAGGAGCTGTATAATGTTTTTAGTATGCCTTGTTACATTTTAATAGTCAGTCTATTAAAACTGAGTGGAAAACTCAGAATATCTGTCTGCTTCAAAAATGGACCTAGATGTATCCTTCATGATTTTCAGTGGTTTTATTACTATTCCTTGTATTGCTTAGGACACCTATATGAAAACATCCTGGGTTTTAAGAATTCATTTATTCAAGCAAACAATACTTTATCAGACATAACTGAAGGAGCTCATACTTTTGATGTGATATATAAACAGCAACTCATTGTCCTCTGATACTAAACAGCTGAAGAAATGTGTTACATGTAACAACAAATTGATTCTAGTTTATTTAGAAAAAGAAAGTGAGTGTTTGTAAAAGCAACCTTTTCTGGTTTTAGAGTAAAAAATAAGCATCAATGAAGAATCAGTATCTTTGATTGCATGTACAACAATATATACAACACCTCAGCTCAAGGTGGTTAGCAGCTCTTGTTCCTCCTTAGCAGCTGGTCTACATCTTTTCTCCCTCCTCCAGCACTGAAGGGTGCTGTGTCGAACTAGAGTCTAAAACAAACCCATTGTTTACCTGCTCTATAAAATGCTGGCAACCTTCATTCTCTGCTGCTTTTAAAGGGACTCAGATTTTTCAAGGGGTTTAAATCCTGTTTAGAAAGTTTTATACTGCAGAAGTCCTGGGTATTCAGCAGCTGGCCGGGTAATGCCTTTCTTTGCTACAGATTTGCTCAGGTGCACACAGTTCTTCCCATCAGACTCATAGTGGTCACTAAGGGTCAAAGTGACTTGTACCTTCCATAAGGCCAGCACATTCAGAAGTCACTTAACATGTGAGCAACTCCTACCCATCACTATTGTTTTCAGATAATCACCACTGTGACTAATTGCTGTATTTTAGAGTTCTGCCACAGTGCACTATTGTGTTCAGATCAGAATAGGCAGGAACAGAGAATTAAAAAAGGAGCGTAAAGTCTTTTAACTCCTAATCTTCAATTAAAACCTGGCCCAGATAATGAGTAAAGGTTTTTTATTGTATCAGACAGATGTTTGGTTGCCATAGAGAAATGAGCTGTGGTTCTTATTTCAGTGCCTAGGCTAGCAAGCTAGTCCTTACATGCCAGCATCCATCCTTGCAGCCGAAACCAATTGTGGTGATGTCTTGGGAGGAGCTAAACTACAAATAGGCACAGTGAGAGGATGGAAATGCTGTGCTCCACAGGCATAGGAAAGCAGGCATGCTGCTGCATGGTTTAGGTAACCAGCACTTAATGTTGTAAATCTCATACCTTTAGTTTGAAGCATAAACAAATCCTTATTAAGGAAGTATAAGGAATTACCAAATTTATACATGAGCTGATGTGCATGTATGTATGGCTGAGTCTCAAACTTCCCTTACAAAGTTTCTAAATGTCCCTTGGTTATGATGATATAGTAAGTTACTGCTTGGCCCAGAGAGCTGACATTTATGACTATACTAAAAGATTTCCTCTTAGGAGCAAGAGAAAAAACAGCCCGACCTTTCCTTGAGGTTTTATCCCTCTAGATTATAAGCAGAAAACTATTTCTCAGACTAAAACTGAGTCAAGCTCTCCTTTCTTCCCAAGCCTGTATGCCAGCTTGTTCTGCTCCACCCGACAGAGTCCTTGGAGTTTTCACTCAGGGCCATGCTCAGTGGTTTA
>JBCJKH010057117.1:0-31565 GCA_039877255.1 Loriculus beryllinus | reverse complement strand
CTGCTGCCTCACCAAGAAGTACTGTAAAAGTATTGTACCCTGAAGCCAATACTTTGTCTTTAGATTGTCTTTTGGGACTGAAATGAACTACAACAAAAGACATTTTACTTATCCTTGTTTCAAGTTGTTTCTTCCTATTGATTGGATAATTTATCCTTCCTTTTGCTGAATTTGAAGGGATTCTAACTTTCATTTATTTTTAAGTTTCAAAATAAATTAAGCTTGAGTCACCTTGAAACATCCACTTCCTGTTGTCAAAATCATTTTCACGGTATTATCACCTTTAAAAACATGAAAAGATATCATGTTATCTAGAAAGCAGATATGAAACAATATCCTTTAAATACATGAGAGATTTTTCTCTTTTCCACTTAATTTTTAAACTGTCCTTATTTTCAAAATTACAGGGCTTTTATTTAGTTCCTTTTCTAGTAATCTTTGCAAGTAGTAAATAAAAACTGCAGGTTTCTTAGCAGACATCTCTTCTAAAAATAAACATTGCTTCCTGCTATTTATTGTGTTTGATTAGCTCAAAATAATTGTTCTCAGACTTTCATGGTCCATTACAGTCCTCTGCTCCCAAGACCTCCCCATAGCTCAACTTACAAAGAGCAAGAAATTGGCTCTTACACTTGCTGATGTGCGGCTTGTAAAATCTATAGGGAAGTCAGGTAGTGGCAAAGAGCACTTTAATCAAAGACAACAGCAAAGTACATCTTTCCCTCACTACAAGGACATCTGAACAAATCACCCTGATTTTTAAGCAGACTGGATTGTCCTGCTTTTATTGAAGACAATAAACAGACTTCATTATCAATAGACATGTAAAGGGCCACACTGCACAACAGAAGTTTAAATCAGGAATGATTGTGTGCAAGTCAACGCAACCAAGATGGTATAACGTCACGAGAACTAACTAGCAAATAATCTGTAATTAACATGAATTTTGACAACACAGACACATCTTTCTCTCTAGAAACTGGCCTGATTTTTCATGTAAGGCCTGATTTGATACTAGATACACATATATTGCCAGATTATAATCATGGGGTTTGGAACTGTTCTAGAAATGTATCTAGACACAAGTCTACAGAAAGAGCTTTACATGAACTCCTCTCTTTCGACCCTCTTTTCTGTTTCCTGCAAGCATGAAGAATTCTTCATTTGCCTTGCCTTAGAGACTGCAGTTAATATCACAGCTAAAACTTTTAAAAGCTACAAAGAAGTTTCCACAATGTATTTGAGACTAAACTACAAGACTGATTTTAGTCTATGAATTGGTTAGCTCCATGGACTTTTTTCAGTTTCCATTTGAGCAAGAGTCCTGATCTAAGAGGATTTCACTTCTGTTGTTCCAGTTAAACTATTTAGCATTGAACGAAGTCCAAGCAATACAAAATACCACAAGAACATTAATTTCCAGAGAATAAAACTTTAAATGATTACATGAACTCACTGAAGTACTCCTACAACTGAATAAACCTTTGCAACTTCTGTTTGAGGGGCCCAGCTGTCCCTGATTCTTTTTTAACCTCTGCAGAATTCAGGTCCTAGAAGGAAGATAGGGAGAGGGAGAAGGTGCAAGTTATTTGTTTGCTATATCCATGTCATCAAAAATTATAAAATTTTTCCTCCGGGTTTTATT
The DNA here is from genome assembly GCA_039877255.1 of Loriculus beryllinus. NCBI lineage: Eukaryota > Metazoa > Chordata > Aves > Psittaciformes > Psittacidae > Loriculus > Loriculus beryllinus. The sequence goes on along the minus strand of JBCJKH010057117.1, from coordinate 29,920 downwards.
TGGGGTTTTTTGGTTTAGTTTTTTTCCTTCCATAGAAGAGAAACATTTATCTGGGAAGAGAGTTCCACAGAAATTAATCTCTGTTTGCATGACCATTTCTCCCTGAATATTCTGTCAAAAAGGGTGGTAGTGTGGGATCAGCTGGGAGCCATCACAGAAATTCACCAAACTGGATCAGCTCTGCCTCTTTTACTTACTTTTCTTCAGCATCTTTTTCCCCTTTTGGGGTCCCATTGGATACGCAAAACTTCATTTGTGTAATGTCCTCAGCCTAAATCACTAGCAGTGTTTAGCTGCCTTGCTCCATTGTTTCTCTGACAGAGAACATGGGCCTTTAATTAGCATAAAGACTGATTTACATGGTAGTCAACTGACAGAAGGCACAATCACAGTACTTCATATACTAGTATAAACCAGTAGAAATATTCAAAATGCCCCTCAAAAACTACCAAAAATTACAATAAAACCTACTAATTTCCTAACCATTTAGCATTTATTTGATGTTTTGGGGTTGTTTTTCCTATATACAGATTTTAAACTCAACTACATTTGAAATTTGTTACTGTGTATTAGTAATATTATAAACCTGCATGAACTTTATTCCCAGACTGATGGATTTTTAATCCTATAATCTTGCCAAGAGAAACATTTCACATTCACTCCAGTAAACAAGAGCTCTACAAATGTAGAAGGAAGTCATTTTCCAGATGTTACTATTTGTCTTACAAGTCTGCCTTTGACTTTTGCTTATTTTCTCTTGACCTTGTAGGCTTCTCCCATACACACTTGGCACAGAAAAACAAATGTGAAACCTTTGAAAGCTAGTTGTTATCCAGTTAAAAAGTTCCTTGAGACCTAATACATAAGCCTTTTCGTCAAAAGAGCTACTCATATCATTTGACCACCACAAAAGGATTGCTATACTAGGTTCCTGACTTTCCAAAAATATGCCATATACTTTCACACTTGCAGCTTTTGCAAGGTTCTTCAAGGTACTGAACAAATAAACCAAACAAAATCCCAGCTAAGAAACACAGTTAAATTACTTCGTTCAGAATCACAGAAAAGAGAGATTAGACGGTTTGTGTTTACGTATGACAATACAGCCTCGATGTTATAAAAGAAAGACTATTGAACAAAATACCAGTAATTCAACAACTGAAATGAATATAGGCATTTCCATTTCAGAGATTTCAAATAACATCCTCCCTTTCCCTCCTAATAAACAGAAGGCCACCGGTGGTCATAAAGCTACTCAGCATTTGAAGTGCATGTGGTCACTTACTGAATTATTTGTTCATATACATACAAGCATTCAGCACAAATTTCTGCTGTGTTAGATAAACCTGAGGGTCATGTGTGGATCGCTGTTGCTAGATGTGTTTTATTAAACTAAGAACCTCCCTCTCACTCATCACAAATGGACCTAGTGCATACCACCACTGGAGCTATTGGGCTTCCAGAACCACTGTGCACTTTCCAAAAAATTAAGAAGTGTCCAGAGTAATAGTCTGAAAGCAGCTGTTGTAAACAGAGGAGGAAAATACAGAGCAAGTTGCAAAAAGCACTTTCTTCTACACCATCGTTTCAGATTGCCTGGGCTCTGCATTTGCTGGCTGCATTTTAACAGCTCCAGAAGAACACGGGGGACATGTTGTCATTTAATCTGCGTGTGCAGAAGATGGGATTTAGACATGAACTTTTAGCACTTTTTTCTTCTGTTATCATACCACTTTTCTCCCAGATGCCTACTAAAAATATTTAATAGCATGGGAAAAGAGAGTTGAAACAAAAACAGGGAATATTCAGAACCCCAGCTGTCTATGCGCAGCAGTACTAAAAGGACATTTCTCTCCACGATTTCTGTGAACAGAGGGCAACTGGTAGAGAGCTGTGTGTGTGAGATAGATGGGAGGAAATCAGACACCAGATTTCTAGTTGTTAGTTGACAGTAGAGGAATGGCCCTCAGGAGAAGCTTTGCTACACTCAAACTTAGTGAATCCACAGTTCCCAGCCCCACGGTTTTGGCCAACCAGGGCAAAAAGGTGGAATTGAAAAGAAAGCGAAAAGCAGCCTGAGACTGAAATCAGCCAGGGCAACAAACAGGATGCAGCTGTACGAAAGGAATAGCCTAATTCAGCAAAAATGCTTTGACCAGGATTGTAACCATGGGGCCAGTCACTGAACAAAGCAGAAGAGACTGAGATTCACACATACTGCATCCAAGAACAGACCACCACCCAGAAGCAAAAACATTCTGGTTGGGACTAATACACTGAGTCAGCTGGGGCTGCAAATCATAGCAGAAGATATTTAAGCCTGTAGGTATTTGAGGCGGTGTGTAGCTACAATACACAAAATGTCTTAGATTCATTGTAGAGAATCCAGAATGGTCCATCTTTCTGGTTGAGGTTTTGTTTCTGTTTAGACAATTACATACATTTTTATCTCAATGCAGCATTATGGCTGTGAAGTAATAGAAAGAAACCAAGGCATTTGAACCTAGAATGGCCTTGCATAAAGAGTCCAATATCACATTCTCTAGGAAGATACTGGAAAGGAGATTAATATTACTAATTCAGGTAAGACATGGAGACATGGCCATAGTTAAGGAAAATAGTTTAGCTTTAATTCAAGTGACTACATGAATCAACATGAAGTCCTTGGATTTAAGCTTGCCTTTCGCTAAAGCTCTTACACCACTGTTAGTTCACTCCAGAAATATTCTGCCAGGGCATATAAGTATTTTTAAGAATTGAAGCATTTTAATCACATCAGTCCTGTCCAGTCTCCCTGAAAACCTGAACAGTCATTTTGTCTTGAATACAAATACTTGAAAAAATTGGAATGAAAGAACTTAAAATATATCACAGAATGAAACAATAGCTAGAGTTCATACTTAACAGACCGTTGAAATAAGTGCATTAGTTTCCTCAGTAATTAATAACGTTATTTAGGTTACATCTGTTCTCACATAAATACACTGATAATCAAAGAAAAATAACCAGAAAGCCACATGGAAAGACCAAGATAGTTGCAGCTGCTTGAGATATGGCTAACGAAATCAACATCTACTTTACACATGCATGCACACACATATGTACTTTCGTTCCCCTTTAGGTCTCTAAAATCCAGTTTTCTGTGATGTGCATCTTACTATTCAGAAGCAATACATGTGCATTTCCAAGAGCATAGGGTTGCAAGTAGGTCAGAGACAAACATGACTAAAGGAAAAAAAACAAAGAAAAATTAAGTTATATGACTCCCAGAAACTACAAACAAAAAAAAAAAAGGCAAAACAAACTCACTGATAAAACAAAAGTCAGAGAATTTGTATTTTTTTCCCCGCAGTATGCTGGGAACAGATTTTAGAAATGTGCACACAAGTAACTTGAATGTATATGTCACATTGGATTACATGAATAGGAGTGTTAGTAAAATAATCCTTGCTTACTTTTCCTGCTGAACTGTCTCTTTGTGCTTGCACAGCATCTGACCACAAGCTTGAAAATAATAAGCTGCCTGTTGGGAAAAAAGTGGCAAGAGGCGCCTATGTCAGAAACAGCGAAAAGTCATGTGTATGGTGAGTGACAAATAGGAGCTTTAATTAGCATCTTGGAAAACCAATTTAGAAAACTCTATGATTAAGAACCTTTTTATAAAGGCTTAAGTTGGTTTAGAAATATTTTGATGGACGTATATTCAGAAACGAGTATAGCTGGGGAGGGAAGAAAGAGGCAAATAAAAGCAAAACTAGTGGAGGGGAGAATGTATTTAGGGGTAAGGTTTTGCTCCCATTGTTCTCTTTCCAAAGCCATCAGAAATACAAAGCCTACTTTTCCACTCCCTTCTTTCTAAAGAATAGATAAATATCAAGTTAGAAGAGAAATTAACATTAAATACACATAAAACTAAAAGGGGTATAAAATGATGGAAAAAATAAAAGGCACTTTTGATTTAGTTTCACATCAACTATTAGTTGGCAATACACTGGTTTTGACTAAGATGTCCAAGAAGAATATTGTTCCAGTATATACCTGATAGACATGTCTGATAACTGCACAGCCATAGTTATCAGTATCTCCTTTTTCACTAAACTTTGGTAAATATTTAGTAGGAATGCAAATAATATAAAAATGGAGTTGCTTAAGTTTTTCTCTAAGTATGGATACTTAGCAGAATATTTTCTAACTGAAGGCGAAAACACGGCTGTCTTCATATGAGGTAAGATAAAACCTATACGACACAACTAGACTTATAATATGCCTACGCATTGATTCAGTAGTTGAAGTACATGCCACTATCCTTTCTGAACTGCATTTTGCCCATAATATATTTAAGCTCCAAAAGCATAGATTTGAACCACCTGAGCTGGGTTGAAGAAAGTCAATTTTGAGGACCCTCTTCTACTCCTGCGCCCATTGAAAGCTCCAAAACTGCAACGGAAGATTGAGTTCTTCTTGTACAATATTTTGTATAAATTTTGTTTTTTAAAAAAGCAGGAAAAAAAATACCCCAGTGATTTGTAATCAAAACCAAGAGAATTTGCACAGCAGATAAAGAACAAACAAACATCCGAAACACAAAGTGTGAAGTTTTTGTTGGTTTTGCCTTACAAATAGGCTCATTTTTCTCTGTCAAGTTCACTGCTGCTTTTGTGGAGTGTAGGTCAGGGTATTTCAGTAGTGGCAAGTATCACAATTCACACATCGAGTTGTGCCAAAAGACAGGCAGGAGCAGGGGAAGATCGGGACACAGAAGTCTGCTTATTAAACAAAATAACAAGGGAGAATTTTGCTGTGAAAGAGTCATGGAAAAACACTAAGCTCCTCAGTAGTTCAGTTAAGTCATTTGCTTTAAATGCAGCAATATTTTTTCTAAAGAGACTAGAAGAAACGAGCTGAAACAATGAGACTGGTGCTGTGGTCTGGGCTAAGCGGTAGCATATGGAGCAAGGGTTCAGCAGACCACTCTGAAACAAGGATCTGCAGGTGAATATGTGAGACTCTTTCTTAATTTTCCAACTAATTTTTTACTTCTGACAAAATAATGTGCAAAAAGCATGGTTGTGATCTTCAGAAGTGGTTAGGAGGATACCTGTGACATCATATGACTAATATTTTTAATGCAATTATCTGTAAGCAGGAAATGCTCCTGCTTGAACTCTAAGTCCTATTCATTCTTTTATCACCGAAGTCTTTGCTATTGAGTGTGGCCTAATAATTAAAGTGAATCAGACCCAAGAGAGCTGGATAATTGTGTACTTGGAGAAAGAGCAGCTTCAGGCCCTTTGGGGATTAACAAAGCAAGCTCAGTTTAGTGTAAATGTAGCCATTTTTATTTAGAAAACAGAACAACAAAACCAATATGGTGCACATTTAAATGACTCAAAATTACTGAGATTGCTGTCAGAACTGAACTGTAAACCAACATCCTAACTGAACAGATACATTACCAGGGAATCAACTAGGCTACATGCAAACATGCGGCTAGTGTGCTTGCAAATCCATTGTCTTGTCCTATCCTTTAACCACATGATTTGGAACTCACACTGAGGGTTAATCAAGCCCCTGCCCCCACGCCAGCTTTGTATAAGCTAGCGGGCAGGAAGAAGTGGCACACGTGCTGGGGTAAGGATGTGGCCACAACTAACGTGCGCTTTTCTGTGTTTCACAGCAGACACAAAACCATAAAGCCATTGCTTGATGCTATACAATTAATTTATCAATCCTTTTGCTGATCAGGTATACATAAAATGATTATTTAGTTTGCTGATTATAAGAAGAGTGGAGGACTGGTAAAGAGGACAGTTTGCTGAATTGGACTTTCTCAGGATCTAGATTTCTTGGGTATATGTGAGGAACATGTGGCTTTTTTTAGGTCATATGTTATGGTCTAAATTAAAAAGTAAACATAAATACAAAAACAAAAATGTTGTCTTAGAAAACCATGACACGGGATAGGACTAGAAAGTTTAGAAGATATAGCTAGCTATTAAGTGCTTGGTGTACAGTTGTGACCATAAAGGACAAATGTAATCAATGGATACCTATGCAAGGGAATCTAGAGTATCAAAAAGAAATTATTATACCCCAGTATTTGCCAGAGGTATCGTGCTAACAGAATGCCACGTCCAGATCTGATGTCCAGAGTCTAAGGAGGGTCCTACTAACATAAAGACAGTTTTAAAAAGGGGTAACTGAGGTTCAGAATATGGGCAATAATGTTTAAGAGAAGTTTGAAAAAAACGTTTTAAAGGATGCATTTGAAAATTCACAGGTCCGCTTGTGCCCTTCTGCATAGCCCAGCAGATGCAAAACTGGCTATGATACTGCCGTACTATTGTTAAATTGCCAAGAGTAGTACTTACCAAAACATCCTCCTTATTTCAAAACTTAGAGGAACCTGAAGGACAGGATTAGATTTGGATCCAGACAACATCCCAAATTGAGTTGGGAACAATGTGGAACCAAAAAACCTAACTGGTACTTGGAGAGCTGCATTACAGGACAGTCTGTTCCACTCTGCAGGGAGAGCATCTATTTCCAGTACAAAATGCTTCTGCCATCTCTTCCCTCTTCTCCTCTGTACTTAGGCAAGTCCAAAGATGAACTGGCTATTGGCTTGAAATATATTATTTCAGTGGGAAATTTCAAAGTTTTACGCTCATAAATTCATTTTGTGTAGTTTAGCATGTAGGTATTCAAACTGAATATTGGCATCACATAAATATAAGTACATGTCACATAAGAACGCTAATGCTCAGATCAAGGTTTTTATTGACCTTGAATTGTACTGTAGGAGAAAGTATATTCTGGAATGTGTGTGTGGGAATTTTACTTGTATCAAAATCAGACTCATAAATCAGAGGCACAGATGGCTTTACTATTTAGAAAACAAAGATTAGACAAGTGATAATAGTCTACTAAGCACAACAGTCCTTTTCCAGGCTTAACTACAAACATACAGTAAAGGGTAGCAGGACTGATCTTAACTGTGCTTTAGCAGTTATAAAACTAGGCTTAATTAAATGGAGGTTAAGGAGAGGGTTGAAAGAAAATCTCAGGAAAAAGCCAACATGGGCAGAAAGAGAACCTGAGAACAGCTGGCAGGTAGACAGTATGTTCTAAGCAGCTGCTGTTGTGAATGTTAGCCAAGAAGGGAGCTGGAGTTCGGCCAGAGCAACATGCTGCAAGGATATCAAGGAATGGGGACTCTGAAGTGGCAGACCTGAGGCTAAAGTCAAATGAGCTTCCTGAAAGCTGCATAGAGAGCTGCCTCTGTATGAGCAAAAGGGTTTCAGTCTTCTGGAAGCAATGAAACGTTTTGATCATTGAAATTAAATCAGACCACATTACTGAAGGGTCACTGAAACAACTCATTAGAGACATTGGCTGTACTTGTCTTGAGCAACAATTAAAGCTCATGTTTTGCAAGCTGGTGCTGACTATTTAAAAGGAACAAAGTGACAAAGTAGGCTTCAGAAAGATGGAAAATATCTTCTTTCATCCTTTTTAGTTGTTTTGGCTTTGTTTATTGGGTTTGGTTTTGCTGGGCTTTTTCCCAATCCAACTGTCTTACGGAAACATCATTTTGTTTAGTTGGCTATTTTTGGCAGGAACTTCCAGGGTTTCTCTGGGCTTTTTGGCAACTATGTTTTCTCACAAAACATTCTTCCCACCTTTTATTTTTCTTCCAAGAAGCTTTAATTACAATGATGGTGTTGAAAAATAATATTTGAAGATGATTTGTTTTAGAGATGTGTAGGTAATGAAGAACTATGAAGTCTCTACCTGCAGGACTATTTGCAGCAGATATTCTCTTACTCTAAATTGAAAATTAAATATTTTAATGACTTGCAAATGAATACAACATGTATAAGTTAAAAAGCTGGTTTTCCTGCTGGGCACTTGGCCAGCCCTTAGGAAAGTGGTTATGGGTTCCCACTAAAACACAGAGCATCTCCTGAGAATAGAGATCTATCCATCAGGAGCTCATATTAATTTTATGTTCCAGTTCTCAGAGAAGCATTTTGCTTTCCTTGCTCATTGTCTACCCATTTACTACATCAGAATAAAATCTCCTTGTTTTATTTGATAATAATTACAATCTTGGATTTAAAAGAAAATTGTGCTTATGTAAGTTCCTTTCTGAAACAGAGAAAGAGAAAGAGAAGACAGAACAAAGAACTAAAGTATTGTGTACTAATGTTCATATGGGAAATAAAGGCCATGATATTACATTAATGTGGCTTTTCCAAGTCAACAACCCTACTACAACTGTCTGCCCTTTCTTTTTTCTAAAATAGATTCTGAATGATTAATTGTAAACACATGGGGCTGATCAGGTCTGCTTTGAAGCATTTGCTTTTTCCTTCAAATGAAAGAAATTCATTTAAGCTACCTAGTATTGCTTCCTGAGCAGGATATACTTAGGAAGCAACACTGCTCTGCAAGTTAGTGAGGAAAGAGTTCTCTGACTGATAATTGTTTCCTGGACTGTTTCAGCTGATAAACAACTTTAATGTATTCGAACCAATTTCCTATGCTAAATGATGTATTAGTGTCCAGGAAAAATAAAAATAAAAAATAATCTTCCACCAGTCATGGTAAAAAAACCCCAAGATTTCTCTTTACAATTTGGAAATAATAAAAAGATGTGCAAGAACAATTTTCAGTGTCATGCTAATACCCTGTACATTTTTTGGCCAGACTCTTCACCTCTAAAGTATTGCCTGTTCTTGCACAAAATGATATTACTGTCCTTGTTATTAGCTGTCAAAGTCATCATATGACCTATCTTACTAGACAGACTTGCAGATTAGTCAAACATTAATTACTCTGTAAAAAGAAAAGTATTACAAGCTTCTTTGATCAGATAAGGTAAAAAGTTAAAGGATTGATTCAAAGAGAAGATGCAGGTATCTGAGGGGCAGTTTAAGCAGAATTTAGACAGCTAAATTGGGGTCAATCAACAGAAAACTTTGGTAAACACAAACAAGGATCCAAACTGAAAACTGATCTTTCAAATTCCTGTTCTCTGTATGTCATTTATTACACCTGAATGCAATCAATGAGGTGGAGGTAAATGAGAACCAAATCCTGGGCTATAAGCAGACAAATTAGAAAAAAAATCAGGCCATAAAACTGTACTTGCTTTGTCCAGACGCTATGAAATAGCATTCATTAAACTTTCAATATTTACCTAAAATTACCAGATAACACAATGATATGCTATTCGGAATGCAGAGTGTCATATTGCAACTATAATTCATCTTGTAGAAAAAACAGATATCATTATTTGTAAATCACTAACGAATGATAACCTTCTTGAGAGAAAATTCTCTCCTCTGAGAATAAGTAGGAATGTGGGAAGGCATCTGTGTGATACGATTCTAGGTACTTAATTACATATCCATAGTGCATACCCACACCCAGAGCTGAAGTATGCTCTGGGCTTACATGATTACAGCTCCTCTTCTAGCACTTACCACATTGCACCTACTAAATATAGAGTGGAGCAAAAGGATAGTTCAAAGTGAAAAGATAAGAGGGTAAAGCTGTAACTGCTCTCTAAAAATGAATATATTTTGATATTTGATATATGTATTTTCCACATCCAGCTGGGCACAATCGCTTCCATCCACCTTCAGAAATTTAACCGCAGTTGGAAATTATTTTCTGTTCACTTTCTTCCTCATCCTTTCCATCCTTTTTTCTGTTCTTGATACCTATTGAACCTCTTTCCTTCTGAGGCTGCTCATATTTCTTTTTCTGTTACAAAAGAGGTAAATTTTAGCTTGTTGCTGAGGCACAGAAAGGAGAAAAGGGCTGAGAAGTGAAGACGTTATGAGGAAAATCTCACACTGCAGAGCACTTGGTTCCTGAAAAAGCCATGGATAGGAGAGACTATAAGAGCAGTGATTTCTTCTAAGAGAAGAAAAGATAGCCTCTGCACAGCCATAACCCATACATTCAACTTTTAGGTCAGCAGCCATGGCAAGGGCACAAGGTAGAGATCCTTTATTCAGTCTCAAAATCTTGTTTCCTTACACATAAGTAAACCAGACTGTTAGTCTTTATAAACTGCCTTCAGCAATCAGTTACTATGTCTACTCCTTGGGACAGTCTATGACTGACTGAACTTGTTACACATCCTTTCTTTTCTTCTATTCTCTATCAGGGTATTAATTGTTAAACTACCCTAACAGCATCTGCAGCAAAAACAAACTGCTTTTAAGCCCTATGATTTTACTGACACCCTTATTCACCGCCAACCAGCATAGCAGGAAACAGCTAAACAGCTGTTTAGCTGCTCTCTAGCACATACCACTACTCTTAGACATTAACAAGGCCTGCAGATACACTGGAGGCATCCGTGAAGTGATCCCACTCCTCAGTTCTTGTGGACTGCAGTTCACAACTGGGCAGAACTCCTAATTTTTGTACCTTACACATATCGCTTTCCTAACTAGCCATAAACCAAACTTCTCAATTTACATCACACCTGAAGCTCATCCGAAAGCTAAGTTTACCCATCCTGTTACCAGCTATTGACTTTGTCTGCCACTCATTTTGAAAAAATCAAAATACTTCCCTCCTCCTCCCATCCCATGCACCAAAACTCTCAAGCAGTCTGGAGATCCTGGTCAACAAAATAATCAGAAACTACTTAATTTCTCCAAGTGCACTTCTTCACTAGCAACCCTATCCAGACACAGATGCACTGAAGAACTCTCTGAAGATAAGTCTCCACAAAAAAAGTCTAAACTCCATATTTAGCCCTACTTACTTCTTACATGAAGTGTAGTATGCCTCCACAAAAAGTGGCTAGGAAATCACAAGCAAAACCTGTCCAAGACCCTTCACATACCTTGTACACCGTTATCCACAACCAGCCTGCATATCAGACTTTACAATCTACTTATGCTATGCTCTTTCCCTCCACAAGCCATGACTGTATGACCTAGAAATAAAAATGGTCCCATTCAGCCTATACAAATAGCTGGCAGATTGTACTGTTAAGGGAATCTGCCCCAATTTTCAGATAGACTAGATTCTCATTTAGATTTGACAAAATCAGATATTCCATTCACCCTCGATTTCCCTGTCACTCTTTCGGTATAAGAGAGTTTGCTGGGAGCTACTAAGCTGTATTTAGGAGAGTTAGCAACAGCTCCTCTATTTCTTGCTTTTAGAGCTAAGGGGTTTTAAAGTATTAGGCCTAGGGCTCAGTCTAGTATGAGCTGCAAGGCTTGATCAGATTTTGGCAGAGGGAGAAATGGAGGAGTAGTGGCATAAAAACAAATCTTACTATTTCCTAGTTAGTAGCAGTTGTTGATTGCATGCGTGAACTATAGGGCTGCACATTGGTTTGTGTTTAGACTGAGTATTCATGTCAAATCATTAGGGAACAGGTGATAAGATCAAAAAGATCTGTCAAGGTAGGTATAGTCAGCACCGCCACAGATTTTGCAGTCATTTCCCTGCTATTTCCCCACAAGGGGCTAGAAGGAGCTTTATTTTACAATTAAGGCTATGTTATGTTGCCAGAAACCTCATTCCTGATATTGGGGTCAATCCCAGAAACAGTCCCTTTTTTCCCATTCCAATAGATCCACATTTCTGCGTAGTTAGGCATGTCCTGCCTGTGCCAAGCTACATCCAAATTCAGAAGTCAGCATACATTATCACGCACTAGGTATTTGAACATGAACTTGAAAGACAATTCTTATCTCACCTCTGACCCTAGCCTCATGACTCTTGCTGTCTCTAAACCAAAGTCTGCAAGATCAAGACTATAGTGTACTAGCTGTTCTACAGAAAAAAGCTGCTCCTGGCTTGTGAAGCCAAGAGAAAGCAAGTATCAAAAGTGCCAGAGGGCACATCATAATTCTTCTGTGCTTTTATTTCTAACACGTATGAAAGAGTCCACAAAAATGTTTTTGTCGTAACTTAGGTCAAAAAGAGATGTCAAGGGAAGAATGATAATCAAAAGGAATGGTCATAAGCAAGAAGCTATGAAAACAAAGGGGGTTTTCACCTCTGCAGCTGAAGCTGATTGAAGGATAAGATCATAATTAATCACACAGTATCCCTACACTAGAGCTAAAATCCAGCAGGCCAAGAAAAAGGAGTGATGAACTGGGTATATTTCCTTACAGTATATGTAATTATGCAACATCAATAATCAGACTACAAAAAGAAGTGCTCTGCTATTAAAAGCTGCTCCTTTAGCTCATGTTTGTTCTGAGGTTTCCCAGCTGTAGAAGCAGCATATTCTTGCAATTTAACAGAGGAAGTCAGAGCAAATTTACCCTTAAAACTCTGCACACCAGTCACCATTTCTTAACATTATGTGATTCCATGAAAATATTAGTGTCAAAGATTTTTGAGGTTTTGAAAGTTACCCTGCAAATATTGCATGAAAGCAAAACATATTTAGTTTACTGAAAGCACTGATTGGGAAATGCAGCAAATATTTTAAAAAGTATGTATTCTTATTGGTTTGTTTACCTAGAGATGATTCTTTGAACTCTTTTGCTTCTTAGCTTATGTCTGGCAGGCAACAGAAAAAGTGTCCCATGACAGAAGTAGACCTGTATTTACCCTCATGCTCTGCAAATCTTCAGTTTGAGGACATAGTCCTTAGACAATTTTGTTTAGAGACAAATTGGTAAGTGAGGAACTAGATATTTTGAAATTTGTATCTACACCTTTAATCCTGCACCAGACAGAATTAAATCTCATACTATCCAAAGGAAAGTAGCAAAGAACAAACCTGACAAAAAAAGTAGCTACTGATCATAGACACACTGGAGACCACATTTATCTGATTTTTCAGATGAGATACACATATCCTGCAGCAGAAACCCTCTCAGTGAGACACAAAACATCCTCAGGATTCATTCCTCAGGAAATAACACTTGCATTTGAGAATGCTTATTAATGCCTTCTCCTTAGTCACACATCAAGTTGCAATAAAAACTATTCCTGCAACGGGGTTGACTAATAGATTCTGCTTTCTTCCTGCAACTTCATTTTATGTTATCTACATGTAAGAAGAGTCATGAAGTTGAGATCACAGTTAAAAATATGAAAAGCAATTTTCAAGATGCCAAGGGGGATGGATTCATTCACACAAACACATAACTATCAGAAACCCTTGATTTTCAAATGAAAGTTAACCCAAGTTATCTCTGCAAATCAATTTCCAAGAGTTAGCATTTAAAAAAATAAAACAAATCTCATTAATATTTACTCCTATAAAAGCAGCCTTGGTGAAAATGTTCCAGCTTGTTAGGCAGCCAAAATTTCATTGCAGTGAGAAGGGATGATCACACACACATTCAAGGACAAATCTCATGAAACTCATGTTTGACAGGAAATTGTACAGGAAGCTAATTTAGAGAGATCAAAATGAGGGTGGTATGTTCCCAGGACCCAGGGCAAGGCAGAAATCTTCCAGCTGAATTTTGTACATATGGCAATTTGATCAGAGTGGATATAGCAGAGAAGGGAAAGAAACAGTTGATTGAAAATGCAGAAAAAAAAAGAAAAATCAGCATGGGAATAAAAATTTACTATTTCTGTAAAGAAGCCAGATCACAACCCCCCCCCCAAATCAGAACAAAAGCTACTTTATTTTCGTAGGGACAGAAAAAACATACATTTGGGATACATGCATCAGAAATTGGCCACTTGAGTTATAGGATTTGAAGTTGCTTTGCATGTGTTTTCATTTATCTTCTAGAGAGTATGCGAAATGCACTCCTTCCTTAATACTGTAAACTGAAAACTGGAGCATGAGAGCAAAATACAGAGAGAAACCAGCAGATCTGAAGATAACTATGCACTTCAAAGCTTACTTCATTTTTATGCGTCCAGCATCAGATGATTATAAAATGCTTGTACCTTTTATATGTGTATTGGAACAGAGAACGTGTCTCTCTGCTATTTCGTCTGTATTTCCAGAACATTGATAGAGAGGAATTTCAAAAGTCGGTAGGAGATGTATGTGGGCTGTAGCCTGCAGATCCCACAACCACTGTACATATCCTTTCAGCCAGCCATCTGGTGATTTGTGGTAGCATGAACTTTGATCATAAGTCAAAACAGTTTAATAGCATGACATACAGCAGTGTCTAAGTAATCCAAGTAAAGGCAGAGAGCAAAGCATTGATTTGAGCTGTAACACTGACTTTCTCTTGGAAAATTCACAACTCACAAATCTTGGTGACTAAAAGCATAAAATAAAATTTAATTTTCTAGTTTATATCAAAATCTGCCTCATCTTAGTTCTGGTCTTTTAATCAACTGAAAAGTACAGTGGCTAACTCTTAATCTGTTAGAGTGATTTTTCCTTTATTGTTCATAAACATGGGCAACTCAGCTAATACCAGTACATGAACTGGAAGTAATTTGAACTTACACCCATTTGTTATTTCAAGAGGCTCAAAATCTAGCATTGAATCTACACTTCTGTATACTTGTATTAAAAGAGTATTGTCTTTGATTTCTTTGGGGAGAATCCCAGAAGCTGAACAGGAAAGAGGAGGAGCAACGGATGGGAAAATACAAGAAAAGTTAGATGTTTCCCATGCAGCTATAGGATTTCCCTGGGGCTTTACACAACCTATGCCAAATTCTGCATGTAGTTACATTTGTAACACTTGACTGATTTCTGGAGTTATAGATACAGGAGAACAAAATTTGGCACCCTGTTTTCATCACAGGAAACAGAAGAGAAAGGTAATTCTAAAAACCAAATTAAAAGCCATATTCTAGATTAAAATAACCACAACTGGCAACGTACAAGGGATGAACTGTAGCTTATGTACGTCTTCAAAGACATTTTAAAAACATTCTTGACATAAAACCATGATGAAGCCATTAAAAAACCCAAAACTATGGGAATCTGGATTTAAAGCAAAGAAAGTTGGAAATCTGAAGGACAAAACAGAAGTGGAAAGCACAGCTTAGAAAAACCACGAAGTCACAGAACCTGTAATGACTAAAAGCCCAGTGCGCACTTCTAGGCTCACACAGAGCACGAAACTCTACCCAGCACTGACCATGTAAGACAGTCCTATCACTGAGGCTGAAAGGGGTCACAGATTTCAGCAGCATGTATGAATGGGAAGACCCAGACAGAGCAAGAAGAAACAGGGTGAGAGAAGACAGTGGCTGAAGTCACTTTCTTCCTTTCTGCTGCATGATTCCATCATTTTTGCATTCGTGTAAAATATATGGCACTTCTCATTCTTGATGATGGAACTGTATTTTGTGGTAAGACACTTCAACCACATTGTCCTACATTTTCTAATGTTATTGATTTGGCTGAAAACATGAGAAAATCAGTTCTGTACATACCTTGTTTTTCTTTTTTTTTTTTGGGGGGGAGGGTCTTCTGCTGTAAGTGGAATAAGAAGAAAAACTCCTTCAGTTTCCCTGATATAAAAATGAACAACAACCCTTCTCCACATTTTGAGCAGCAGCACACAATTCTTCCAGGACCTGCCAACATTACAAGATGAACTGTAGGTGTCTATTCATTAAAGTGCTCCTTCATTTAAAATCTGTGGAAAGGCACACATACTGACCAGTTTCTAAGAAATTAGAGAAGGCTGAAGGAAGAGGAAATGAAAGTGTTTAAGATGAGGGATTTCAATGTATTTAAGGTGCATCTACTTTATTCTCTATTTCCCAGTCATTAACGCTAACTCAGGTTCATAATCACATTCACTCTGAATTGAACTGAACTTGGTAACAGGCATGGACTGGAAGCTAAACCGAACACAGTGCATACAACAGGGGCATGAGACGTACCAATGTATCTCCCCCTTTGCAGTGCTTCCAGGATAATCCATCACATTTCTCATGCCTCACGGCTTCCATACCTCTACTTTGATTTAAGAAAAGAAAAGAACAAATGTGACAGATCAAAAACAGTCCTCCCACTTGGATTACTCCTTCTCTTCCTTCCCCAGTATGAGAAATTTGGGGGTTTCTCCTAGTGATAGCCTGCACATGTGGTTTTGCTACCAGAGTACCATGGCAACAGTGAGAGGAAATGACCTGACAACAAAATATAGCAGCAGGCACCACTCTTACGAGTTCATAAAACTAAAAGCAGCATATTTAAAAGCTCATGTCCTGGATCACTGCCACAGTTCAGTTCTACACACAGATTATGCACTGGGTTTCTGAACAAGAAACCATAGCATAGCTCTTTCCTACCCTTTTATTGAAAACTCCTAAATGTGTCCATGCAGACTGAGGCCTGGTCTCTTTTTCAATGGCTTTGGTCATAAAAGCAGCATAGAATTAATAGAAGAGGTCTTCCTAGCAGCCCAGAACACCACCAATCTTTACCATTTTCCTCTGAGGCATTATAAGTATCCTCTTTCCCAAGCATAGTCAGGAACCTTGATATTTGTCTTTATTTGTTTGAATATGGTTGTGGAGACTGAAAAATGGGTTCTCCTTTTCCCTTTTTCCCCATATCCTGTACCACCTACTCACAAGGGCAGGAACACATTAGTCGAATGACTTCCATGACCTGTATGTTTACAAACCAGCCAAATAACCTTTCTCCATGAGGAGCAATTGCAGTATGACTCACTGATGGCTAATCACAGCACACTATTGCAGCAATAGGAATCAGAATGGTTTGGGTTGGAAGGCACCTTAAAGATCATTCAGTTCCAACACCCCTGGCATGGGCAGGGGCAAAATTGACCCTTCCAGTAACTGGTCTTTTGTGTAACCAAACACATTTATTACCCACATGGTACCTCTTTCAAAATGGCATTGCATTTGGAATACAATCACATCCTGCATTTTTGCAATGAGTAATAGCAGGCACAATGTCCCTGTTTGCTTCTTATTCAGAGTTGCCAATGTTAATGACTTAAGTGTTCTTATTTCAAGGAAAGTTTGAACCCAACTCTTAAGAGAGGATTGTGGGTAATATGAGAATGAATGACAGTTGGGGAATGCTGAAAAACTGATTTAATTTGCGTCAGTGTTATTTTTCTTCATTAAATTCACAAGCAGTTGCATGAAAGAGGAAAATTCATCTGAATCTAGTTATTCAGTAAAATAAAGAAGCAGTCTTTTCACTCTAATGCCTTGACTTCAATGTAAGAGTTTCCTGAACTACAAAAACTGGGCCTGATTCTGGAAACTGCTCTGCATTAGAACATCAAGAATAAACCAGCTATGTCTCATGATTTGCTGATTCTCAGAAGTTTTTTCTAGGTATCCATCAGAAAAGGAGATGACAGAATTCCATTTTAAGGAAAATCCCTCTAGGCATGAAGATGTTGGTGCTGGCAAAGTTATAATAATAATAAAAAAGTTATAATGTTTAGAAACTGGAAGTAATCATTCCAGTAAAATGCAGTTAATTTTTTCTTGATCATGAATACAGCTGCCTTATAAACACCTTCTTGAAACTGTTGGTTTAAGGCTAACATGTACCTGCAAGGAACTAATAATTCATTCTTCCTGTTCTATTTTTCCTGAAGGAAAAATTAGTTACTGTTTCTAAATGGATATTCAATATGAAGTTTCTTTTAAAGCATAAGATGGAGAGAGAGAAAAATATATAGGGTTGGAGAACAACAACTTCAGTTGCAGAACTTCAGCTGATGACATGGGATCTGTGGTTTATAGATTCAGACATTTCTCAATAATTTCTTCTGTTATTGCCTAACATCAGTTCAAAACTACTGCAATAAAAGAGAATAAACCTCATCTGAAAGTTAGGAAATAGAATTCATATTTCTTCATCAAAAGCCCAGAGCTAAAGTTATCATAAGTAACAGGAAGTTTGAAACAGCTTTGACTGGGCATTTTAAGCTTTTAACCTCCAGGATATGCTGAAAGTAGTAGATAGGTCTGGCATCACTCTTTTCTTAAGTTGAGAGTTCAGTGAACGCTTTCTGAACTGAAAGCAGTTGTCATGAATTATACCGTTCCTCATTCAGATGGCATAAATATAAAAAGGCTGAAGGAGCGGCAACTTAGCCAGTATCAGTGTAGTAAGGAGAAATTCTTCTGCATTCAAAAATTACAATTGAGATTGACCTGGTCAGAAAATTTTTATTCACTGGAAAAACCCTAATTAAACCCCCAAACATATCAAAGAAGTGTGCTGATTTCAGGAAGAACTAGCTCTTACAAAGTTTTAAAAGTTGTTTCAGTCTCTGCAGAACAATTAATTTCCTAGTTTGAAGTTTCACCTGCAACCTATTCCATACTCATTATCCCTTGATCATTATCCACATGTCCATTTCAAAAACTAAGCATTGGACTTTCTCTTACGCCGCTTTTCACACCTGGGTACAGCTCGTCATAAACATCCATGCAGTTACCTCACAAACATCTCAAGGCTCTACTTTGCTATTTTGCCCCCAAAATTAGTGCTTTTATACTATTAAGCTCCCATGCCCTGCTACCACTATCATGTTAGCCAATACTGGTTTATTGCTCTTTCAGGCTTCTTATCTCTTATTACTTACTTTGCTTCTCTTATGCACTAACATTACAAATTTTAAACTAGCTTTTCACTCTTTGTAATTTGCATACTGCACAGCATGAGCTGACACTAGTTTCTCACTATGGTTCATAGCAACATCCTACTACACAGTAAGACCAATTTAAAAAGTGGAGCTGTAGCAGGGAAACACTGAGCTCAGTTCTCAGAAAGACAAGCAGGTGATATGCCTACACCCCAGTGGAATTCAGACACCTACATGCCTCTATTAAGTTGATCAGGAACCAACTGTCATCTTCAATGGTCCATGGAACTATCTGCAAATATAAGTTTCTCAAGATATGGCTTCTGAAGAATGCTACAAAAGATCAGCTACATAGTTTTGACTGAAGTCCATGCTGCGACAGCAGAAAAGAATTTCATTAATGAGAATATGACTTTACACAAGCTCTCCTAGTGAATGAAAGCCAAAAGCATACATTATACACATTTCAAAATAATATATTGTTCTCTCTGAACCTTCCCCTTTAAGGAATATGCAAGATGAAGTGAAAGAAACATGAGAAAAAAAGAATGTGAGACAAAGATCGTGAGAGAGGTTACTTTCATAGCACTTTTGATCTGGCTGACACTGAGAGGTAATAAAAATTCATAAAAAGCCTGTTCTTACTCAATTTCCAGGACAAAACTGTCTGGATATCTATCCAAAGCTGACTCAGCCTTGACATCTTTTGATCCCAAGTGCCTATTTCTTTGCAACCAAAGGTATTGTGAAGTAATCGGAAATGCATACATTTCCCAGTGGGTTTTGGTCTAGCCTGATCAGAGTGGAATGGGATGAAAAACAAAAGCTGGAACAATCCTGGGTACAAGAAAACAAGCAGGAAAAAAAAATAGAAAAAAAATGCAAACCACCCAACACTCTACAGGAAGAGTTAAAACCTCACCATTTGTAATGCACACATATTTTATTATTTATAGACTCTGTAAGCATGCTGTACGCAATGTTTGCCTTGCAGTCTCAGTATTAGAACTGATAATGTTATCAACACACATAGGCAACTTTAGAAAGTGAGATTTTTGCTGTACAAATGGCAACGAGAAATGTGATACGTCTCAAACCAATGTTAACATTGGCTGGAGAAGAGAATTAAGCAGGTAGGAATTTCAGAAAAGCACCCACAAGGTGCTTGTAACACATTGCATCTAGCTGATCTTACTTTGCACATGCCAAGCTGGCTTTGGTTTTATAATGAAATCGAGAGGAGAAATACATACACCTGTGTTTGCAATTTAGAGAATATGGAGCTAAACAATGTCTTAACAGCTGCTGATTTATGCAGCTGCATTACTGCAATACCTATGAGCTTTTATTACAGGAAAAGCCCCATTCTACTACCTGCTATAGTAATACAGAATAAAAGAAATTAGAGAAAACTTGGTATATTTTAGATTAGTAAATCAAATATACTCAGTTTTGATTTCATGCCATTAGTCAATATTTAGTCAATATAGCCAGGTCCTCTGACCCCTAAGGCAAGGAGCTGAAGTTTTCATGATTATTTTCCCTCATGTTATGCTCTCCAAGACAGTCTAAGAATGATGATAGTATAGCCTAAGATTTAAGGGTGCTGAACATGAATAATTTTCACTGCTAATGTAATTCTGAAAAGTTCATTCCATCTGATATTAGGTCATTTAATCAAGATCCCAATATTTAATTTCAAATTCAATTTTAACTATCTCTGAAATTTTTACCTAATTAATTTTGGCTTCAAGTTAAAAATCTATTTGACATAACTGGAAATGCAGAAATAGTGCTACTGTACAGAATCTGTGCCAAAGAGATTGCAACCAAATCTAACATACAGAGAATCTAACATATAGACATACACTGTTCTGTTTCAAATGTACTTCAGTTTCAACTCTTTAGCTACAGAGACACACTCTACTATGTATTATTTACACATTTACATTTGCTGTGTTTTATAGAGCTATGAACTTTCTTTACATTGGGTTTAGTCAATGAGGAAGGAAACTGAGAAAGCAATGAATTTTACCAATATTTTCACATAGCATATAAGTCACCTTATAAATACACTGGAATGCCAAAGACTACTGAATATCCTTCTTAACTTTATTAGTACTGCTATGCACAGCATACTAACACTTCTTTGGTGTGTTTCCTTTTCAGAGAATATATGAAGCATCTGTTAATGGTGCTAAGAGGCCAAAAAGATGTCCAGGAACTGGAATTTTATCATGGAATAGCCAAACACAGTGCATGACAGGATCTGTTATTGCAGTTGTTTAAACATGAGCTGGGGATATCATACAGAAACTATTCCTCATGCTGATGGAGAGATGGAACTGGTTATTATGTAAGTATTTCCAGCTATTTTTTTCTAGTTCTTTCAGTTTGTGTTTGAGACTTGAATACTTCAAATACATTTGTTCTAGTACAAATAAATTAAAATCTAGTAAGTAAATGGGAATGAGATATTGTTAATATTCCCAAGTGTGGTTATATGGCACTTTCATAGACCATTACAGATTCAAACTACAAAGGTTTTGCAATAACAAACTGCTGTTTAAAATTGCAAGCACTATTCACAGCAAATATAGTTTGAAATACAAATTATATTTATTGCCAGAAAATGCACCTGACAGGACTATGCATGTCCAGACAGTCATAGACTGTCTAAGCAACCATCTCCAGGTGGCCCTGCTTGAGCAGGGACCAGATGATCTCCAGAGTTGCCTTCCAAACTCAGGCATCCTATGATTATGTAGTCCTGTGAATTTATGTGCACAGAAGTGGATATACGAATGCTTATTTTGTTTGGAAATTTAACATTCTGAAGACATCCCTCTTTGATAGTACAAGTATTAAAGAAAAAGCGACTCCTCAATAAATTAAGAGCATTAAGATGACAGGCATACATAATCATACATGATTAAAATACTTTATGAGGAGTGCCA
This sequence comes from Loriculus beryllinus, assembly GCA_039877255.1. Classification (NCBI taxonomy): domain Eukaryota; kingdom Metazoa; phylum Chordata; class Aves; order Psittaciformes; family Psittacidae; genus Loriculus; species Loriculus beryllinus. The sequence goes on along the minus strand of JBCJKH010057117.1, from coordinate 8,436 downwards.
AAATTAAAATTACAAGAATATAAGTTTTGCACAGAGAGATGCAAAATATTGCAAATAAAACCTCTAATGCATGAGAGAAAAGGAAAAAAAAAAGAGTACTATCAATTGGATCAGTTACAATTTCCAATTTCCCTATATTCAAACTTCTCTGTCTCTCTAGAACTCTCTCAGGCTCTGATCAGAACTCAGTCCTATCATGGTAGCTATACAAAAACTATTCTCCTAAGTTAAGAACTGCAAACATTCATCTCTGCACATCATTTTATTAATAGCTGCACATGCCTTATTTCAGCTACACAATCTCAAGGACTTTAAAGGTCAGCTCTCTAATCATTGCAAAACTGAGGCACTTTTAAAACTGACAGTACCCTCAAGTAGATAACATCATGCATGCATTATTTTGTATCCCTCTTCCCCACTCTTCAAAGCCTCTGAGTCTTTCAGAGCTAGGATCAGGACTTTTTATGAGTTAGTAGACACACCTAGCAAAATGCGTTTTCACACCAAGTTGGACAGTGAACAAATAAATTCTTATACAAAGTAGGAACATGTTAATAAAGACGGCTGAAGGCAGAAAGGAGAGTATTCAAATCGTCACATTTAGGTGCTCATCTTAGGAGGATGATTTGCCTTTACAGTAGATGAAAAGAGAACTCTTTCCCTAGTGACTAGGAAAGATTCTAGACAGATGACCCTTCTAGCTTGGTTGCATCAATTAGGTGGGATGAACACTGACACCTCTATTAATTCATGCCTACATTTAGATGTTGTGAAAACACTTCCCCTAATCACACAAATCAGCACATTAGGTATACCACCATAGAGATCATCTCATGAAGAGAACAGATAGCCTTTAAATACAGAGACAAGCAAATAAGATTTAAATGTAATAAGGACAGCAAAAACATGCATTCTGAAACAGAACACTAAGGATATCACTAGTGCTTTGTGCAACAGCATTAAAACTACCCTGTACCCTTCGGATACACTCCTATCTGCTGCTGCATTTGAACACTTCATTTTCTGCACTTCTCATTAGAGGTTCCTTCCAACCCAGATTATCCTGATTTGTTGCAAATTGATGCTTTGTTGTTGACTGTTGATTAAATACTGGGGGTATTTTGGGGGTGGGAGTGTGTGGGGGGAATCATTTCTGGTTGTCCTGGTTTACAACAGAAACTTCTGTCCACTGTTTCCATTACTCATAATCAGGGAAGAATCACTCAGGCAGAAAGAGGTAATGTAGAACGGTAGGTTCACATTTAACCTATTGTAAGAAAGACATATAAGCCAACTTATTTTGCTAGCCAAGCAAAATGGAGTCTGCAAGAGAAATTATTTCTCCTCTCTTTCTAAACAACACTAAGGAAGAAAAATTACTTAGGTCAAGTAAAATGTTAGCATAAGAGAAATTTTCTTCAACAAAACCCTAAATAAGTTTAGGCCAAAAATTGGAAGAGTATATTTTATAACAATTTAATTAGGAGGGGCAAGAAACCTAACTGGTTTCATGGAGGACGGCTGATAAATTCTTGTAATACACTAAACAATAGTTGTCTGCGGTAGCAGAGCCTGATCCCAATTGTCTGGGGATTCTGGATCCTCCATTTCTAGTTGGACAGGAAAAATTTTTTTTTTTTAATTTTCTTTTGACAATACAAATAAACAAAGATCATGGCAAGCAATTGTTTTAAGCAAAAAAACAAGAGGGCAGGAGTGGGAAAAGATGTGTTTAGCTGTACATATACGAAAACCATCAGCATTTCTCAAGAGGAAGGCAAGATTAGGAAGTTGTATAAGAAGAATCTGGCACCTTCTAAGAAAACCAAAAATTGTGGAAATACAATATCATAAATTACACAGACGAGATAAACTAGAAAGTTACTAAACCCAATTAATTTATAGGTAATACGAGGTCTATGCTTTGGATTCATGAGTGTTCTCTTCAAGAAAAGATATTCTAAATGTATTACTGTGAATAAAACAATTCCATATAAACTAAGCCGATTTCACTAACATCTGCTCATGTCTGAGAGCTGGTAATTCATGTTTTTGTATGTTCAAGAAGCTTCTTCAGACAAAGCCAAATCTGGTGGCACCAGAGCACTGTGGGAAAGCCTGTCTGAATGGAACATCCATCCAAGACAGAACACAGAAGTGCCAGAAAACTCACAAGAAAGCCTGGTCTCCTGAGGCTTCCAGACCAGTTTTGTTCATCTCAGAAGTAGGCGTTCCTTTAGAAGAAGCATCAAACTTCCATTTGATACCCAAGAAAATCCTAAAGTTTGACATGTAACAATTAATGTAAAATCTAAGCACACAATGCTTCTGTGTTCTCTATAGACATCATTTTCCCTTTGATCACCTTTATAATTTCAAAGCTGAAAAGCTTCTTAATGCTTATCTATCAACACTGATTCTTCTAAAGATTTCCTTTTTACTATTTTCTTTTGAGATTTTCACCTCATGTTTAGTTTCAAGTCTAAAATTTAAATAACAGTAAAGTTCAGTCTACCCATGTTTTCAGACCAAAAATGCTACATTTCAATTCTATCCACTCAGCATAGTTCAGTGCTGACACACCCAAAATGTGCACAACTGCCACTTCTGTTGAATTAGAATCTGGCTGGTTAACAGAAAGTTATCCAGAATAGGGTTTTCAAAGGCAAACTCAATACTTTTTGTAACAAAAGGACCAAACCAGAATCTGTCTTCTGCTATCCCTGTGAAAATCTACAGTAAGTCTATTAATGTTAGTGTTGAAAGAACAGTCAAAACATCTGCAAAATCAGACAGTCAGTTTAATTGAAACCAATGGAATGCAGAGAGATGGGTGTGTCCTGGTGTAAGTGTGATCTTCAAGGCAGAGTTTTTGGACCTGAGGTCACTGTTACTTACAAGTCACACGGTACCATCTTTTCCCTGTATGTAGGGCAATGCCACTACACACTGAACTCACCTGATATATGAATCTAGACCACTGAAAACTACCTAATCATGGGTCCAAACTGACTTTACATGATAGGAAAATTCTTTTTTTTCTAAATCCAGTTAGGAAAACTTCACATACAAGCAGCATGTACGCTGTTATCATTATACATATAATCACTAACACAGTAAAGTAATCTTTCAAAACACTGTAGAAAAAGCAATCCTCTTTTCAAATGCAATATAGTGTCAGCTGTCAGGGCATGGAGCAGTTAGACCAAGTAGTTTGTGTTGGCCTCCTCAATATTAACAATAATAAAGAAATTATTTATCAAAAATATTGCTCTTTTTTTGAGCAAAAATATTGCTCAAAAATTGTTGCTCTTTTTTCAATATGTTGCACTTAGCATGCTTCCCAAACCAAATACAATAAAACTTTAAAGTGAGATATAAACATCCTACACATCAAACTCAGCTCTAAGCTCACTGAGCAGAACAATTCATTCTGTTCAGCACAAAGTGGAGGCTTTGCTGACAGCACACATTGCCCGTTGTCAGTAGTGTTGCCAAAATCTAAATAACGCTAGGCAAATTCCACTCTTCCTAGGAGAAAAAGAAAAGCTTTGCTGTCCATGAGCAATGGACATTTGTGTGATAGCATCCCCACTAAATAAACAGATCGAATATAAGTGAAGCCATTCTAATACAGCTCAGTAGAAGTTCCACGATAAATAACAGAATGAGCCACTCTAGAGGCACTTCAGGTGGGAATGAGAATATATATTACTGTTCATGGGCTTCCTCATGTCCTTTTGCTTTAATCTGTTGCATTTCCAAGCCTAGCATCACAATCCAGAACCAATCAATTCACCTTACAACTTAACTTATTGCTAGAAAGGCAGATAGCCACTAAATCACTTTGAATTAGTTTAAGGTTCAGCAATTGTACACTTACTACTGCAGTTTAGGCAAACTCTGAACTAACAGACCAAAAATTCAAAGTTTCTGCTCTCGTCTGAAATAACTGTAATCAGCTATTCAGAAAACTTAAAGCAACAAGGTTTAGATGTAGTCTGTGTACTTTGATTGAAGATAGAAGGCACATACGAGGCTACCACCCCATTAAGAATTTTATTCAAGATGTAACAGGAATGTAAAAGAGTAAGAACCAGCAAGAAATAGGCATCTACATGGTTCAGTTCCCTACTATGGGTTAGCCAGAAAAGCCACAAGATATCACAGGATCCTAAGGAAGAAATGAAGCAACAAAACAATTCTGACATAAAATTCTGAACAGCTCTTTCTAAGGCTACTTCTAAGATGCTGAACTTCCGTGCTATTTTTAACAAAGGTCTGAACATAATCTCTCGATGAGAATGCTAACACATGTGATGCTACTCACATACAAGCACTCCTGCAAGTTTTTTCCATTCTCCTGCTATTCCTCCATACACATCTAGCTACCTCTGCATGCTTGTTTATAAGTCAGACACTAGCTAGTGTTAGTAAAGGATAATAACATTATAACTCCTACCAGCAACGGCAGAACTGGCATACAAACCAGCACTACCTAAGGCAGTATAGTTTTAGAATTGCCAGCCTTTTGGGGTTTAAATTTTTAGGCCAAATTTAATTATTCCATGGTTAAATTTCTGGCTCCAAGAAATGTTAGTGCCAATACAGCAACACATCATTTTTTGGTTTTTTGCATTAGAAAATTTATTTCTTATAGTTTATGAGCTGTACTAGTTATCTTTCTGTGATGGACAAGAACAAAAGGAATAAATTTTACAAGGGGGCATATACATAAACCAGAAAAACTTTACCTGAGCAGATTGAACTTATATTGCACAATGGCAAAGCAATTTGACAGGTTTTTAATTGTAGGCTATAGGGAATATTAGACTACTTAAAGTTCCTGCCCAGTACTGGCACACTCCCATAACAGTAGACACTGAAAGATTCAGTCTTCATGTTAGGATAAAATGTGAAATCATCAACCAGAAAAAGGTCAATTGCCTCCTATGATGTACATATGTCTTAACTCACCTTTCAGAGTGTTTTACTGTATGTTGTAAAATATACATTTGAAATTTAATTTTATCACCTGCTTCCTTCCTAAAAACAGAATGACAGCAAAGCAAAGGAAAACGTATATTGGCTGTAAGCATGGTATCTTCTCCTTAGGAAGTATACCTTGTACATCAGCCAAGGTACAGGGATAAAAAAATGCTTCTGAAGGGATTATATATTTCACCTCCACAGGGATTACATATTTCCCATGCAATACAAACATTCAAATATAAACCTGTTCTATAGATTGCAGGATAGCATTTGTTGTCTACCAGTTTTACTTACCCTAGTCATACCTACTTGCAAACTGTATTATTGGATATGCTCTATGCTGTCTCTCTGTTGAAAGGAATTTGGACTGCATTTATAATAAAGAACATATTATCCTTCATGTAGTTCTGGAAATACAAATGATTTTTCTTGGCAAGATATATCCTATGCTTTTCACCCTCCTTCTGGGGGCCTCTACTAGCTTTTGTCTTAACATCTGTATTCAGTCCAATATTTTATCCTGTGCACTTTCAAAAGTGCTACAATTTATTTCCATGGTAAAAAAAAAAAAAATACCTTGTTTGTGATGTTTGTAACATGGCTGGGTACTCTTACATCCGTCCAAGACAATCTACCAGCTCTGCATCCACTGTATATTCTATGTTGGTATTCTATGTTGGTATTCTATGTTGGTAAGGGAAAGAGGTGTAGAACCACATAATCTAAAATCCACCAAAAGCTCCATGAAAACTGCTGATATTTTTAAGGCCTAGTGACAGCAGGTCTCTAAAGTCATCACCTTGATGGCTCTCCACTAAACATCCCTTCTAACATGGAGCTTATTATGTCTGTAGAGATAGTGTCAACTCCCACAAATGTTGAATGCTGTGGGTGATTATACACATATTTCCTTGACTGAAAATTAATCAGTGGCAAATAAATGGAGGGAAAATAATCAGCACTCGAAATGCACAAAGAAATACCCTTAATGTGACCCATCCCTATTCTGCAGTAGGGTTGTAATCAGCAGTGAGAAACCCTAATATTTTTAATGTAATGTCTGTGAAATAGCAACTGGAACTCTGGAAAATGTGAGTGTTGGACTTGCATTTCTCTGTTGATGCAGCCAGTATTCTTAACTCTTCACAGGAAAGGTCGTTCTGTATACAGTCTTTACTGTACAGTCACAGGAGAGTGGACACTTCTGTTGCCCTCTGGTTTTCACTGCGAAAAGTTTGAAACTTGGTATCAGCTCTCCATGACTAAGGAGAGATGTTGAAGAGAAAAATCTGCTCTTTAATGGGTTCAAGCAAGATGCCAGCTGGAATTAATTTTAAAGTTTAAACCAGGATAATCATGTAAAATGGCAATCTGACTTCCTCTACAAAAAGATTGGTCTCTAAAATGCAATTTAGAATAGTAGAAGATTTGAATAACTTGGGGTGTAATTCTAGCTTCACTGAGAGACAAAAAGAATTTTCCAAGTAACTTCAAAGTGGTCAGGATTTCATTCCTTATATGCTTCGGATATTTCATTCAGAGGAGAAATAAGCTTTTTAAAAAATATCCTTCATTTAGATAATTTCCAAATGCACCAAGATGCTGGAAGTATATCAATTCTTAAGTTGTAAATGGGGAAAAAACCCTTTGAAATGTCAATTTAAAGATAATGAGTAGGCTTTTTATCAAAGGGTCTTATTTGGCAACAACAAATTTTAGCATACCTTCCCATTCCTCATTCTCCTCTTATAACTATTATTTATTGCATTACTGGGATGTGCGCTATAATTGGATTCTGGCACAGATTAGTGGAAAGAGAAAAATCTTTCCAATCTGATTTAAAATAGGTTTTACTTTGTAAAATACACATGCAAAGAGTGAAAGATTATCTCTTTGCTCCCCAGTAGTTATTCAGACCATTTAGACATTTTAGTCTAGGCAGACTTTAACCTGCAATTTCTGAAGCTGTTTTTACAAACAATCTGTGTGATTTGGGGTTAGGGTAATTTTTTTTATGTTTCTTGGATGGCTTTCCAGTAATGGATTTTGGCTGGGCAAGTAGTGTGTTCCTTTCAAAAAATACGCTTTGAACAAAAATTGCTACTCACCAAAGTCACATACTCTGCAATCATAAATGAAATAAATGTGGTACGTTACAAACAGCTGAAAAGCAGGCATGAATCAGTGAGTCTAATTTAGTGTCTATTCAGAAAGCAGATTGAAGCAATTAAGAAAAGCATAAAAAAGCTTAATAATAGAATAACAAGAAATAATAGCACAAGGAAAACTTAAAACTTCTCACTCCTTTAGAGTATGATCTTTGGTAGGTGAAGAAGCTTTTTCAATCCATTGATTACCATGTAAAATAGCCAAGCTGAGAACCATCAGTACATTTACCTATTCTTCAGCAAAGCACAAACTGTTTGGACTTCAGGCTAATCAGAACAATACTCAGATGAGGGAACAAGAAAGAAAAAATATAGAAGTCAAACTGTGCAAAATAGGAAGCTGGAAATATTTAACTAAAACATCAGATTTCAATTTTTTTTCCTTTCAATTCAGCTTAAACTATAGGAGCTGCTAGCACATGCTCATTAAGAGTATCAGCCATTTAACAGCTCAGAAGTGTTCTGTAGTCTAGACATAAAAACTAATGAAAATTATTCTGAGTTGTAGAGCACTCTTAAGAGTCATGCTGTTGCCTATTTTGAGACAAATTATATCTTTGAAGACTACTTTGCCCTTACCTGTTTTATCAGATAACACCTGCTAACTTTTCTCTACAAATGAGACCTGCACAAGGATCCCTTTATTTTTTTCAGACCAACTCAGCTGCTCTAGTTTAATGCGTAAGTACCAGTGGATATTATTAGCAGGTGAATTTGGCATGAGATGGATTAAAAATACATACATTTCTTTTCCTACCAGAGCTTTAGGGGAGGGATATAGTCAGCTTCTGATTTGTGACCAGAAATGCATGGGTAACACCATCTAACACTTGGGCAAATAAATTCAGAAGATGCCTGTTTGTGGCTTTTATTGACCTAGGAGAAAAAAGCTATTTCACTTCAAAGCAATCGGAAAGCAGATTCAATATACCAGTTCCTCCCACTGGAAAACCAAAAGGATACCACAAACTTGCAGAAATGTTGTAGTTTCTGTGCAAAAGTTTTTTTTGGTTGGTTTTTCTTTTTTTCCTAGTGCCAGCCATTTTGAGTTTTCTTATAAAAGCTTATGCCCTAGGTTTAGCAGTAGCAGTCAATTTTTCTCCTTCTTAGTAGCTGGTGCAGCTGTGTTTTGGTTTTCAGCCTGGGAACAGAGCTGATAATACTGATGTTTACTTTGACCAAGGACTTTGTGAGTCTCGTGCTCTGCCAGGGAGGAGGGGAGGCTGGGAGGAAGCAGGGACAGGACACCTGACCCAAACTGACCAAAGAGGTATTC
>JBCJKH010057115.1:30476-56064 GCA_039877255.1 Loriculus beryllinus | reverse complement strand
CTCCTGAGGCTATGAGCAGTAACACATTCTTGACTGTAACTGTTGTCTGCGTATGCAGTTCAGCAATGGTGTGGGTACATCCAATACACAGATTCACAGGCTGTGTGTATGACTAGCTGCATAGGTCTGAAAGTAAAAAGGATTTGAGAACTGCAGACCAGGTCTGCGACTTAAACTCTTATGAGAAAATCCCAATTTAACAGAAATAAAATGATCCTAGTATCAGGTTATGAGGGTTGGTGGTTTGAGCATATGGAAGAAGTCGCAATTAATTTTCAGTTTGGAGGGATGTTTCCATGGTTAGGTAATTCTCCCATACATGTGAAACAATTTTGTGTTGGATTAGGCATCTGTAAAATAATGACAGTTTTTATTAGAAAATTGAGATCATCTGAACACAAGACTTTCAGGACAGCACGGTAACTTTGAAGCATGAAAGGAAGAATATGGTTGTCTGCAGAAAACACAGTGACAGGGAGGGGAGGCAGTGTGGTTTTTCAGGAGTCACATTTGAAGGTTAAGATTCGAAGTGCATTATCTTGATGCGGGATTACAGAAAGCCCACTTGCACAGCTGGTGCAACTGGCACCTACATAAAAACAATCCGCCTGCTCTTCAGCTCCTAAGCAGTGATAATATCACAGTGGTTTCACCATACTGTAGGATAACACGGGGGAGGGGTACCACTGAGTTTTAGAATCATTGCTATATATGGATATATATGTGTTTCTCTGTGTAGATAACCATTGTCTTTTGCTGTTTCCAGTTCCTTAAGTATCACACAGAGCTGATTAATTCAGTTCAATTTATCTAAAGTTTCCTTCAACTCTTATTTTTGAATGTCCTTCTTTCACTGTGCTTTCCAGGAAGGGAGGGAAGAGGGACCAGAATAAACATCCACAGCTAGGTCTTGTTTTCGAAGCAGTTCAGTATATTCCTGCTGGCTGGGAAGAAGAAGAAGGGTGTCTGCTGTGTTTTCTCAAAGTTACAGGCAGTCCAGGCATTTCACAGATCATTCATTTGAAGGAGGGCAGCACATTTTGCATGTCCACATGTGGGCCCAGAAATAGACAGGGGTGCAGATAGATGCAGTCAGTACACCTTTCAGGTGGGTCAGGGTGACCTGTGAACTGAGCCGTTAGACAGCACAGTCTTGTGGGAACACTGTGTGCTCCCTCCAAGGTAGAGACAGAGAGACACCTTAGCAAGTTATTCCTACAAATAGCCTGAAACTTGCAATCAGTTTATAATCTATGTATCCACAATTATTGTGTTTGTAGGTACCTAAGCTGCTCTAATAGAAGTTGTGTCTGCAATTAACCATGTGAAGGCTCTGATCTTCAAAGGGTATCTGAGATAAATCCTTGCCATGGTAAAGATTTACCACCCCGAAACATACACATAGAAAACACAAGCATTCATAAATTCAGGAACCTGGTTTTGTAGAAATGCACAAAGTGTTGAAGCCTTTCTCTTTTGAAGGAGTGGATTTGGAGTATTTGTTGGAGATTTTCTAGAGTGCCGCTGTGCCTTTGTACCAGAGCAATCCTCTGCGATGCTGCAGTATCAGCAGCGAGTCCAAGCTTGCTGCTGAGGCAGAAGGACTCCTGGCCTAGTGTGGAAGATAACTAATAAACCAGCACTGGCAAAATAAGAGCTGATTGGACAGTTCAGATGGACAACTGTTCCTACTTTTGTCATGTAAAATGTTTTCCCTTTTGTAGCCCCTCAGTATGTATATTACGTTGGTGAGGTGAGTGTCGGTCTCTTTGCCCAAGTGGCAAGTGATCAGATGAGAAGAAGAGGCCTAAAGTTGCACCAGGAGAGGTATAGATTGGATATTAGGAAAAAATTCTTTGCTGAAAGGGGTGTCAAGCATTCCACCAGGCTGCCCAGGGAAGTGATGGAATCACCATCCCTGGAGGTGTTTAAACGATGTGTAGATGTAGCACTGAGGGGCATGGTTTAGTGGTGGACTTGGCAGTGCTAGATTCATGGTTGGGCTCGACGGTATTAAAAGTCTTTTCAAACGCAAATGATTCTATGATTCTATAATTATTTTTATTGTGTGCAACCAAATAATAATCTGAAAATACCATTAGCAATGAGAGCATGTTCACACTGGCATCCTGTCGCTGCTCATCTTCTTCACTGTCAGTTTGGGCTGCCCACAGACAGGCTCACAGCATGCTTATAACCAATAAAGGGAGTCTGAAGAGATCAAAAGGCACATGCATAATCACTTATTACTTGGTACCAACTGGGAGCATAATAAAACAAGAAGGAGGCCACCAATTTCTTATTGCATTCAGTGAGTTACTGGGAAATCAAACCAAAAGTCACACTCCAATACCAGCTAATGTCTCTGCTGAGCTCCAAGCTTCTTTCATGCTCACAATTTTGCTGAAACTGACTGGCTCAAACAATTATCTAATGAGTCAGGCCTCCAAGGAGTGGCATTTGAGATCCTGGAGGGGAAAATATAGCTTTAATTGCCAATATTTCATAGTCTGAAATTTCAAATGCTAACTGATCAGCTTGAAGCTGCTGATCTATCCTGGTAAGATATATGTTTTCCTTATCAGTGGCTATTTCTTTTGACCTTTAGGTTTTCCCTGATGCACTACTGGCTGCAATTACCAGGGTTTATCACCCACTTGCTCTATTTTCCTGATTTACTTTTTACCATCTTCTTTTCTCTTGAAAATGCAACTCATATTTGTTTAATTGTTGGCCCATGATAAGCTTCCTCATTTTCCATCAAGCATGATCATCAAGCAATGTAGAAAAGAAAAAAAAACAACAAAGGGAATATATCCTTAGTGATATCTGATGTGTCTGAGTTTAGTTATAAATAAAGATATGTGGGAAAAGTTTTCTGTAAAGAACCTGCAAATTACAGTGTTGCAAGACCCTATTATATATATCTGGCAGAAATCACTTTGCTAACTCCAGGGCTTTGTCATGATGGAGAGGGAGTGAATTTGCTTTTCTGTATTTGAGTTTTTTCCCCCTAAACTGGATATTTTTGGTTGCTTTTTCTTCCCTGAGAATTACTGGCTGGCCCAAACCTTCTGGATTTTTTTCCACTTAACTTGACATGCAGAATCATTAGCATTTCTCCTTCGGCTGTTAAGCAAAATGCATCACTTACCACAAGAAATTTTTGCTAGTTTGGGCAGAAAAAATGCCCTTTTCCTTTCACCTCAGTTTTAAGAGGACTACCATAGAAAATATTGCTCACTTCGGTGTAAAGTATAAAAGATGAAGTTTGACCTTTTCAGAACACCCAAGGCAGAGTGAAGATGCAGTTCCAGTGTCCAGGAATGGGCCAGGTCAGGGAACAAAACTCAATGCAATATTCAGGACAGCTTTGAAAGCAAGGCTATGTGTGTCAGAGCCTGTGTGAAACTGTTGTAGTATCCAAGTGCTAGAGCTGAGGGCTGAAGTCAAAGCCTCATGTCTGTGCTCCAGAAGAGCTGGGTTCAGGCTGTCTGCTGGATGTAGAAGTGTCTGTTCCCAGCTCTAACAGCACCAGAAGGACTGGGGTCTGTGCAACAGTACCAAGCACTCATCTGTTCTTCCCAGCTCAGCTGCAGCATGCTCTTGAGCACACAAATGATGTGAGTGACAAGTGGGTCAAGCTCATCCCCTGGACTCCCCTTGCCATAGGGCATTAGGCACTCTGTAGCCAGCCCATAACTGGTGCTCTTGCTAATCTTCAACCTTGTAGAGGCATTACAGCCAACAAGAGCTATTTGAAAGCTATCTAGTGAAAGAATCTCTAGTCCCAGGGAGAAAACTGGCTGTCACACAGCTCACAGCAGCAGTAAGCTGGACCGCACACGTTCTGCCTCCAGTAGTGCATGAGTCCACAGCCTGAAGAAAAGGATGTTTCCTCTCTGCATGGTACCACTCACCTGTGACAACTGTCAGCAGGTGCCCCTGACAAACTGGCTGCCTTAAATACTGGGGTAATAGATTGGGAGCTACTGCGTAGCTAGAAAAGCCATTGCATCCTAAATGTAAATTGAAGGCATTCTTACACTGGAGCAGGAGCTTTAATTTAACATGACATCAGAATGAAGGGCACCATTTGAGGGGTGATTTAGCACTGTCTATTTCTCGTTTTCAGGATTGGAAGAACTGTATTAGTCTGCTTGCTTAAATGAATAAGATGGCGGAAGTATTATTTCAACAAAAAAAGTTGCATAAGAATATAAACTCTTCCAGTTTAATCCATCCATCAGGACACAGGAGAGCAAATGGAAGATGATCACAAATGATTCCTCTTTCAGTGACACCCAGGTGCTTCTGGTGACAACAGCTGCTCACGGAAAAGGCAAGTTTGGCCTCCTAGCTCGCTACATGGGCTCATCATGGGCAGCCTGAGGAGTGCTTAACCTCTTATAGGCATTTTACTCCCTGCAATTACTTTTCAAGTGTTTTATCCAGGCTGCTAATTAAATGCTTGCCAGACCTGCCACTCCTGAAACAGATTTTCATTCTCTGCAGGTACATCACTAACTTGAACCTGATGTGATACTTCCGAGCTCTAGTCACTCACTCCTTGCCAATGGGCAGTCTTGTGGAAAAGCTGACATGGGATGGCTTGAAAGAAGCAGCATCTATAGCTGAAATCACATTTTGGCAGTAATTACTTGAGCAGCTAAAAATTACCTCCCAGTAAGTGTGAATGGTGAGGATGTGGCCCAGAGTGTAGCACTGTAAAAAAGGCATCTAGAAATGCAGCAGAATACAGTTAAATTCCTTAACTGTTCATCACCATCTGTTACAAGCTACATCTCAATAAAAAAAAAAGAAAAAAAGCCCCACAGTTTAAATCCTTTTTATTTAGAAGCACTACGTTTAGCATCCAGAAAGGATTCGTGTTTTCCACATGGACTTTTGTACCTCTTTATATCTGGATGCAGCAGCTTTCCCCCTCTGCCCCTGCAAGTGTTGCTGAGGGAAATAAGGCAAGGAGGTCAGTAGTGCTGGATTACAGCATCGATGTCATGCCCTCCTACATCAGCTGTGCCTGCAGGTCCCTCCCATGGTCACTCCTATATCCCTGCTGTCACCATGAGGACGGAAAAAGGTGTTCCTCTTTTAGCTTTAACTTCAAGTAGACCAAAGAAGCCTCACCTGCAATATGCCCTGCCCATATAAATAATTATAGCAAAAAGCATGGTAGGTGAGGAAGTGGCAGTCTAAATGGCAAATCTCAATTTTTTCATGAATATCCTGAATTGTTGTGGCCTGTTCTTTGGTCCCAGTTTGCTTTGGCCCCGACAAGAACCACCCAGTAGCAGGAGGCAGTTTTGTAACCTTCATACTCACACCAGTGGTGATGACATTTGGCTGCTGCCAAAGTAGATGTTATACCCAAACCTGGATGTTAGCATCAAAAGCTGTAGGAAACAACCCTGCTGTCAGTGGGGTTTGACCAATGTAAAGCCAGTGAAAAGTAAGAATTAGAACCCTTGCTCATATGAAGAATCCCAGGCCATGAGAAGTTCGGGCTATTACTCCAAATACAATTTTTACAATAGAGCAGTTGCTCTTGGGAGAGCTGGTTGTCACACTGAGCTGGTGCTTCTCCTTGTATTGAGCTGTTAAGTCACAGTAAAAGCAACAGTTTCATTGGGGGTACTTTCTATTATTATTACCCCATGTAAAAAACTGCTGCAGCTGATGCAAAGATTTCTATGATTTTATGATAGCCATGCCCAGCTCTGTGCCGCAGTGCCATGTGCTGGGGCACCCACGGGAGCTGTTGACTCCATCCACTTGGAAGAAGCCATTACTCCCAGGGCTGCACTTTGTGATCTGCTCTGCTCTGTTCATTTTGAGGAACCAGGCTGCTTCTCATGCTACCTGGTCTTCTTCTAGCCAAGCAGGGTGGAGGTAGAAAAGACTTGCCAGTTCCTCTTTCTTTGTTGTGCTCTTTTCATTGGGAGCAAGAGGCAACCCATGAAAACATGAACAAGTAAAGCTCTCATCTCTATCCACAGCCCTCCTCTAAAATTAAGTAGTAGTAGTGTTGATACTGCAGGCACCCAGGCCTTAGAGCTCCAGATCTAGTTCACGGGTTGTCCATTTGCCTGTAAGGTTCATGTCTATTATCACTGAAATAAAAAGGAAGCCCTTCCAGCTATTAACTGGTTCCTCTTCTCTCCTCAGAAAATGAAACCTAACTTAAAGTACTGTACACATCCACATTGCCCAAAAAGCTTTCTTCATGCAGAGGGAAAAGCATATTAATATCTCCAGTAGTTATTTTATTATAGTGAAGCAAAGAATAAAACAAACAAAAAAAAGTAATTTTAAGAGTAATTCTCATTAAAGAGTAATTCTCATTTTTAAATACTGGAGTAATATTTTGGTGTAATAGCCCTTCCCTTTGGAGATTTCTAAGACTTGGGGAAATTTAGGAATATAATAGGGCCATTTTCTTTCACTTCAATACAATGGATTTCCCCTGAGCATGGCCTTTGGTTTGATTAAGGTATGAGAAGACTGATACTGGCTCATAAAATAACAGTGACCAAGGCAGCAATAAAAATGCCTCTTTTTCATTGGACTATCAAACTAGATAACTTAATACAGTAGCTTAATATTTTCCAAGTGAGGATGAGGATGAAGGTGGATAATGATGAGAAATGTTTTTCTGCAATACATACAGTTTAATGGTGGCCCCAATTCAGCAGCATGACTAATCTGAATTATTTCTGCTCATAACGTTACATTAAACTCCCAGTGAGGGATTTTGCTTTCACAGCCAGCTATCCAGTAAGTGGCCACCAAGATGAATTTTGCTTCACAGCCCTGATATTTGGCTAGGTTTTTCATTGCTTTTTTTGTATTTCTCTATTTGTCTCAAGCAGGCAGACTAGAATATATGACAGAACAGACCACTTTAGCTAATGGGCTTAACCCTGCAAACATTTTCCTCACTGTCTTGGCACTGTGGCAAGTCCCCAGACTTCAGAATCATCAGTCACAGAATTCACTGTCAAATAATAGTATTTAAAAAAATAAAACAAAACCAAATCACAGCTCTTTCAATTTGCGGCTTTGGTGTTCAACTATGAGGCTGCATGCTTCCAAGTTTCTCTCTGCAATCATTACTCAGGAATTACTCAGTTTATAATAAAATTTTGAATTCTCACATAATCTGAGACTTTTCAGAAACAGGATAAAGAGAAAAGCTTTTCAACTTTTCAACACTTTACAAGTTGAAATGTAATTCAGACTTGGTTATAACAACAGTTTTGTTCTCTCCAATAACTTTCAGGGTATTTAGTAGCACAGATTATTATTTCATACAAGTAATTCTGCACATTGCCATTTGTCTAAACCCAGAGGAACAGCAGGCATAATTTCATCATTTAAGTATTAAGCTTTTTCTTTGGTAGCTCAGTTGGGATGATTTATGTTTAAACTTAGGCATTCTGTCAAATGAGGGACATAGAAGTGTCTCCTGCTATAAAAACACTAAAGTGACTGGACCATTGGAAAAAAAAAACCCACTTTTGTGATGATTAGAGCTGGGTGGGTACAGTGTGGTTATGGTGTTACTGTGTTGTATTTTAAGTGAGAACGTTGTGAGGCACAGACTGAGTAAACTGGTAAAGAGGTGGATAATGCGCGTCCTGAAAGCAGAGAACTAAACCCCCAGAAATGACAAGAGACAAGGAAGAAAATAGTGGAAAATAGCAGACCTTGGAGGTCTGTATGCAATCATAAGCAACACAAATAACAAATTCGAAGATTTTCATTCACCATCAGAATTCTAACTGCTTTGCTAGGACATGACACATGTATGATCTATTTTGGACAGGGAGAGATGAAGAGGCATGTTTCCAAGATGTGCAATGTGGTTGCATCTGCCTGCTGCAAAAACCAGCAGTTGGAGGCAACAGAGCTGCTGAAAGTCTTTGAGCATAAAAGAGGAGGGGAAGGAGCCCTCCTCCAACAAAGATTATTATTTGGTTCTTGGAGAGGGAAAGGCTCCTTTGGATCTAATTGCTGCCAGCCGAAGAGGAGTTGCTACAGAGGGTGAAGGGAGAAAGCAAACTCTGTGACAGGGATCATAAAGAACGGTATTTCTGACATCGAGCAAGGGAAGAAAGAAAGCAGTAAAAGAAAAATAAGGATTTGAAGAAAAGAAGCATTGTGCAACCTGGAGAACTGAGAGAGAAGCAAGGCAGGAGGAAAAAGGGAGTTTAAAGAAAGTTCTTAGAAAGGCAGTCTTGGAAAGACAAGCACAGATTATTTCATCTGAAGGAGACACAGGAAGTGTAGTAAGAAAGCACTTTTGCTAACTCAGGTGTTTTTCAGTGACCTGAAAATTATTCAGTGTGGAAAGTAGGTCAAGTTGCTAAGAAGATACATGTAAGATGAGCACAAACCTAACAAGGACAAAATCAGAAAGGCCAAGGCATGGAATATAATAGAATTGACGAAGGAGGTTGCATAAAAAAATGAACAGAAAAAAGTACCTTGAAAGAATATTTGCTAGAGCATGAAGGCAAGGAAAAAAGTGGTTAATAGCTAAGGGAAAAAAGGTATCATATATAGATAAAGAATGAGAGAGAAAGCAGCAGGTTTCTTTGTATTGGCTGTATCACTGTTTTCGCCTTTGTTTCCTGAAGGAATTGCATAAGCAAGTTAAGGAAAGAGTTTTATTCAAACCACTGTCAAATTGTTGTACTGGAAGGCCATACTTTTAAAGAAAAAGACAAGTAAACCTATGCTGGGATTTCTCCTGGGTCTGGTATTATTCAGTTTGGACACTAGACAACATAGCGCTCTTGTACAGTTTACAAACTGGAGAACGTGACTGAAATTCAGAATTATTTTGAAAAATTGAAGTATTCTGTAATAACTAGGTAGCAAAATTCACTGTATGAAAACAAGATGGGCCATGGTGGACTAAACAATGCTTTTTAGTACAGGCTCTGGGGTGCACAAGAGCATGTAGGTGCGTATGGCCTGAATCAGCGATGCTGCACTGTTATGGAAATACAACTTCACAACAAAAAAGGAGCTGTCTGGAAGATATATTCTGCCTTGTTTGCCATGGGCAACATCTCAGCTATACTTCAAGAAAGACGGGGTCACTTTGAGAGAAACCAGGGTAGGAGCAGCAAGAGTAAAGGCCAACAGTCCACGATCTCAGAGGTGAGACTGCACTGCGGCTGCTTTAGATAAGGGAAAGCTGAGGAGAAATATGACAACTGCTTTGACATTTGTAAAATTGTTCTGTAGACCATGGATCACAGGATGGAATGAAACCATCTTAAAGAGTCCCACATGGAGGACTGAGGTTAAACAACACAGGTTTTGAATAACTTAGCACCAGTGCTGGTTGTCTACTGAGGGAGCTTCGAGTCATGGGCATAGGCTGGATCCCAGGGGCAGGTTAGATCAACCTCTGCCAGGGATGGCCTGGCAGAGCTGAGCCTGCTTTGAGATGGGGAATGACTGGACTACTTGACCTCTCAAATACCCTTCCAGGGCTGGTTTCCATACTTCTGTGGCAACTTAAACATTCCCTGTAATGAGAATGGTTGTCACAGAGAGATTTCACAGAATTGACATTTTCCCTGTGAAATTCATAACTGCATCTGTAAGAGGAGTGACCAGAATACCTAATGACTCATCCAGTTAAAAATATCTTAAGGAGCAGAATGATGAGAGTATTTAACATCATCTAATGCAGCCTTGAGGGGGCATAGAAGCAGATTTATTTTCCTAATGTGATACGTGTAAAAATGGCCATTTCAGACACAAACAATACATCTGCTATACCAATATTGCAAATATAAGGAAACATTCATCAGAACATCATTTTAAATTATATTTTTTATTGGCTCATTAGAGTTCATTCCAGTTAAATATAGGCAATAATTAGAAAAGACAATAATAGAAGCATCTGTTTGACAAAGCTTTTACTTCCATAATGATCTAAAACTGGGAATCTTGATTATGCTGCCTCAAACCCACCTCAAAACAATGTTGCCCCTGAACACTGAGCCAGGCCTGCCTTCCATTTAGGACCAGGCAGGATGATGGTGGGCAAGTACCAGAAATGACTCAGTTGATTTTGTGCTTGGATTTTGACCGACATTGTATTTGACACTCACACTGAAAAATGACTGGAGCAAGAAATTATTTCTGATGTCCTGTGTACTTTCTATGTGAAAAAATTAATGATAATCTCCTCTGCCTCTTTGCAGTCAGGCAGTACATATGCACATACTACCACTTGAATGTTAACACAAATATTTTGATAACTCTGTAATAAAGATCCATGCAAATATAGGGAAGGCAAGCATCTGACTGATCAAAATCAGCAGACGAAAGCTAAAAACATGTCTTGGACTTCAATCGTGTGAGCAGCTCCTATCTGAATGAAGGGATTTTGTTAAAAAAAAAAATCCAGCAAAAACCAACCCAAGCTGAGAAAGACAGATGGAAATCATGTTCCTGCTTTACTACAGCATTTTGCTACAGTCAAGTATTATTATTATGATTATCTATACCAAAGCAAAATGCAAAAGCTTATGTAGTTGCGAAAACTCAGACAGAATTCCTCTTTAGGAAATCATCTAGAGAGTTGGTTTAGGAGATGAAAGCCATCATCTTCACAATTTTTTCTCTTTCTCTTTTCCTCTTGTCAGCTGTGTAGATGGATAACTTCAAAGACAACCTCTTGATCTATGTCTGCCACAAGTTCAGATCTGGTAGAAGCACGGTGCACTTGTAAGTTTAGGCACAGCAAGTATTCCGATTGATTTAAGTGAACTATTTGGTATATAAGGATAAGTGTAGCACAACTCCTGGTACAATTACAGCCTTATAATGGTCCTCATGTTTCCTGTAAAGGAGAACAAGGCCTTTTCTTCCTGAAAGGTTTGTCACTGGTCATAAACAACAAGCTAGCCTTTTATTGCCTTGTACCTTCCCTGGCCAAAGATGATCAAAGGCTTGCAAAGGAAGCCCTAGCTATAGCTATGCACATTACCATAACACACAAGCAGGTGATCTAAGAGTCCCTGACTAAAAGGAGGTTCACTGGAGGTTTCTTTTTCTGAAGCTCTGGTTGAGAGGTTGTTCTGGCAAATAGCTCTTAAACTGAAAAAAAGAAAAAAAAAGAAAAAAAAAAAAAAACAAAACAAAACAAAACAAAACAAAACAAAACAAAAAAAAAAAAAGAAAAAAAACCCGACCAAGGCAAATTTCTTTATAAAACACAGACTTGCACCTTGGTGCCTGACTAGGGCAACCTCACAGAATGATCCACATTTCTTACACGTGGAGGAGAAGCTGGTGGCCTCTTGGGAAGGCAGCAGATATGAGAAGGCACAGGCCCAGAAGTGTAACATAGGGCCAGCTGCTCGGGGGGCTGAGACCCTTCATCCCAGGAGGCCCTCCACAGAGCCACGGCTGACCTGACCACCTTGCTGTGGGAGTCCCACGTCAAGTGTGGGATTGTGGAGTGACACCTGTGGCCCTCGCAGCCTACATTTCTGTCATATCCTGATGAATACTGGAGTGAGAAAGGTAGTTTGAACCAGAGCCAAGAAGGACATTACCTTTGTCCTTGAAAAGTGTTGTGCGCTTGTGCTCTTAAGAAAGGTTATCAGCTTCCCAGGATGACTGTGCTCGTAAATGCACTTTGAGTAAATGCAATGGGACTATTACTCTGTGCCTTTAAATATGAGGATACATTCTCTGATTGTCATACAGATTCTAAGGGCTTCAGACAGCAGGACACATTTTGATGACTGCTTCTGGATCACTGCGATGCTGCCAGCATTACTCACTGCTTGGTTGGGTCATGCCCTCTTGCCTGGTAGTCAGTAGGAGAGGATAAAGAATAGCCAACATTATCTTGGCCTCTTGCACTGTTTGCAAGGAAAAGAAGTAATACTAAGCCAAGAAAGTCTGAATATCTATTAAGGCTTATAATATCCCAATGAAACACATGTATTAATTATTAATACAAATTGCATCAGATAGCAAAAATTCATGCATATAAAATTGACTTATATTTACATTTGAAACATTTTCGTTTTCTCCAGCATGAAAGCTTGTCTTTAATGGCCTATTAGTATCTAGTTAATGCTACATTAGCTGATTTTTAATGTACTGAACTAGCAACAAAGAAATCACAATTCAGACATTACCTCAAGAAGAAAACACAGAAGGAATCATGCATGGGAAAGAGATGCTTAATTTTTTTCTTTTGTCTCTCATCAGACCAAGTTCGTTAGAAATACAGTCTATAAAATAATGCTTAGTATATTACAGAAGATTGTACCAAGGGTAATTTTGTAGTGTGATAACAAGGGAATTAAAACCAGCCATTCACATTAATAATAACAAATATCCAACATCTAATCACCTATGTACCATCACAAAAGCTTCCTCTGTATGAGCTTGTCAAAGTTCTATCCCATTTTTGTGATGAGTTTACCCACTCAGGAGAGAAAATGCATTTTAATGAAATGCTAATGCAGTACTTGTAGCTTTATTTGCAATTTTACAGAAATTAAAAAAAAATAATAATCACTTGAAAGCTACACGTAGGTAAGCAAACATTTGTTTAATCTGTGGGTAGCTGACAACCTCTAGATTGCATTGAACTAATATAGGTCTCTCTAGAGATGGTTACATTAAGGTTATGTGATATAACAACCTAGACTGACAGAAGTCATGCTAATAGGGACTTGAGTAAAGGAATCTACAAGTGAAAATTAATGTCAGAGACAATAGGTATGAAGAGACTTCCTGCTACAAAGCCTGGCTTGAAGTAGCCTGATCACAAATTAACAATCCAGGTAAACTGGTAATGGTGTGAGGGCTGATGCAATGGCAGAGCTGACATAAAAACCTGGCTGAGACATTCCCCATTGAGATGCAAATGTGGGGGCAGGGAGAGCTGCTGCATGGCAGGAACACCACGGCCTCCTCCTCCTCCACAATGATGCTCTGGATGGGCAGATTCCAGCCAGTGACTGAGCAACTAAGAAAGAAGAATCCATTGGAAGTAAGCCGTTTTGCTATCATGCTAAAAAACTGTGAAAATGAAAAGTATACATATATGTACTTTTATACCTTATTTTCATGCTTTACTCTTTGTTTACTTAATGAGCTGTATGCTCAAGATTTTCATTAACAGACTTTTAAGTACATCAGTACTTAATACTTGTTTATCTGGTGAAAGATCCTTGATTTCTCCTCATTTATATTTTATATTTAACTTTTCCTGCGTGTCTGTGGTATGTCTTAAATTATTTCCACTAAAACGCAATCTTTGTTCATAGAAGGTAGGAATTCTGTCACTTTATTTTAGCCTCATAGAGTTTAGCAGCTTGTCTGTTCTTGTTGTCTGGGTTCCCTCTGTTATCAGTGGAGAGACAGAGGCCTCTCCAGGGGATAATTCATTTGATTTGTCTCCAATGCCTTCTTTAGACTGAGATGAATCACTCAGTTGTGGGAGGGCTTATATCTCTCTGCTTTGATTTTAGAGAATGCCTAACTCCTTTATACTCAGTGCCTAGCTTCTAGATGACCAAAGTCAGGAGACATGGATTTCATCTCTTCCTGCTTTAATGACGTTCCTCTATGGCTGCTTTAGAAAAACAATTTTCAACATGCAATTGTTGAAATAAACCATGATTTAATAAATTTAATAAAGCATGTTTGCTCAGAAGAGGCCATACAGTTAATTTGCGCTCCTTGGTTTTCCCTGGCTGGATTGTCTTGATAAAATCTGTATGGTAGTCAAAACCCTACAGTGGCAGGGCTCAGATCCTTCACAGCCCTGAGTACTCTTCCAAAAGAGTCTGTGAGGGGCTGAGTGAGATCTCTCTCAATCCAGAACCCTTCCAAATGTGCTTCAGTTTCGCTGTCATGCCACATGCACAAGAAGACAACTCACAGTCTTTTCCGGAGAGGAAGACGTTATAACCTAACTCACATAATGAATGGGCTCCTCTGGCTGTTTAACTAGCATAAGTGAGTTGAATTATATGATGATCCTTCTTATAGTGATTTCTGCCTGGCAATAGAAAAGTATTTCATGGACTTCAGAGCAACGGTGTAATGTAAAGTCTATGTACTGCTTAATTTTCACTCCTGCTTTCTGAGTAACACTTAAGGCGCAATTCAGACACTCTGGCCTGGTCTTTTGACTTTCACTGACTAATTTAGGGTCAGCTTATTAAATGGGAGTTTTTAAGGTCATTGCAAAATACAGGAAAGGTCTGAGAAAAGAATCCATCTCTTGTCAGTTCCTAAGCCCCAAGACCTTACGTACTCTTACACAGATGCCAAAACATCTTCTAAAAAGTTTTTCAGAACTCTTTTTCTAAAAAAACACTTCTACAGATTTCAGGAGGCTTTTAATACCTTGTTAGCATCTTTGAAAATCAATCTCTGACAATGTTCTCACCGGTTATATATTCCACAGCTGCTGCCTGGGGAAGGCAAACAGCAGGAATCTGCTCATCTTTGGACTCCCTTTATTCTTGCAAGGTGCATTTCATTCATACTGAGAATGTAATTAACAACCTTCTGGCTCCTCCATGCAAGCACACCTTCTAACTGGTCCTCACCAGAAACAACAGGGTGTTCTCCCTAACAAAAAATTAATTTGCATTTAATTGTGCTGCATTAGGTGTTACTGAAGGTGACACTAGAAAGGGTAAAAGAGTTCTGTATTGATTCAGGAAGATCGTGGCATTTCAGTTGGGTTTAATGAAGTAGATTGTACTACCTGGATGTTTCCAAATGCATAGGTAGTGCCCTTCATGAAAAGAGGGAAGTTGGCTGGTTTTCAGTTTCGGTGTAACCAGGATGCTCTAAACTTCTAGATTTGCAGGGACTTGCTCCATTTACCTTCCTCTAATTCCAGGTGGGTACTTTTTCCAGCCTGTCTCTTATTTTCCTAAGCAAACATTATTGTGTAACTCTATACGAAACGGTCTTCATGTTAACTTACAGCTGATCTTCAGTAGCAATGTAAGCTACAAAGTAAGGTTTTCTTTAAAGCAGTTTCCCTCTTACCTTCCCTTAATGACCAGTGATCCTCCTTTTGGAGCCTTATCCCAAGGCTGCTAAATCAATGAGTCTTCCTGTTGATGTCAGTGGTCTTTTTCCCCCTTGGCTAACGACTCAAGCCATTTAGTGCTTAAAATCCTATGAAATCAATGTGCTTGCATCAGCCAGTTATCTCTATTATCTGCTTATTTCGGCATCAAAGACCTAGAGAGGCCAAGTCATCCAGAAGCAGCATCCATTGGGCTTCTGGAGTCTGTTTGCCCCATGACAGATGAGGGCACCTCACTTCACCACCATTCCCTCTCCAGATACTCACCAGAAGCTGAGTTTCTATATAGCCACAGGTTCAGTTATTGACCTTTGAAGTCATTCACACACTGTACAGTGTATGTGTGGAACAAGGAGAAGCAGGACTGCATCCAAGGGTGTGTGAGCACTGAACGCAGCTATAGGCGTAGCGCAAGTTTGCAGGACCTACTATTTTCTGCTGTTTCTCAAACAGTACTTGTTATGTATTATTCCCCATTCCCAACAATAAATAAAATAGCAAACAACTCAGCAGTTCTATTGAGTATTGTTGTTGCAAGAATAATTTAAAAAATTTATCAGAAGGATTGGGATCCAAAGAAAAGTCTGTATTTTTAATAATGCAAATATGAATGAGAACTCAGGAACAGAGCAGACTTGTATTAGGAATATTCATGCAGGAAAGTTCAGTATAAGGAGTGAAACAGAAAATATTTTCCAATGTGAAACAACGAAGAATTCTTTAACTTTTTCTTTTTACTGAAGTCCATGATCAAGTGTATGACTGATTATTTCTCTGTACATGAGCTTTTAAATCTCTTTGTACCAGTTGCAGGGTAACCAGGAGTGCATCAGTCAGAAATGTGTTACCCTTTTGCTTCTTTATGAGCTGTGGTGGCTCAACAAAGGAGTTGGGAACAAATTCTGTTATAGCTTCTTCCACACAATGTAAGTGGAAGTTTCTTCCAGCTAGTTCTGACCTGACATTTACTTCAAGAAAGTGCTTATCTTTGGGAGCATGCCAGGAAGGAAACTGTAAAAATATGTTTGAGGTTCTTGTCAAGTTAAAAGTGGGTGACAAAGAATAAGCCTTTGCTGATCCTTCAGTGCACTCCAGAAACTCACCCTGTAGACCAGATATGTCTTGCCTATACCAGAAAGAGAGAGAGAATATTCCTAACTCTTATCTTTGAATTTATGGGTCTATTTTCCCTGCAACTTTCCTGCCCCTGCACTTTTCTGTAAGGTTCAGAGAGACAACTTGGACATGTATTTCAAGAGAAGAAAAGAAAATCCATCTAGTTCTTTCTTAAGAAATACCTGTTGACCTCCAGCTAGCCCAGACATACGTGCACAGAAGAAGCAGGGCTTTATAGTGTAAGAAGTCGTATCAATAGAGAGCCTGTTTCAGAATTAGCGAACAAAGATTTAACTCATAGAAACTTCAGTTCTAGAGGAATCTGTAGGAAGTAAATGGGAATTATTAGCTTTAATGACAACAGAAACTACTGTTTTCCTTACAGCCTTTGCATGCCATAGTCTCCTGTACATGCTTACATCTGTATATTTCACATTCTTGCTCACCTACTTTATTCTTTGTGTGGAAGGAGAACGACACACGTAATAACTGTGTTGCAGTAGCAATATGTGAAAGATCTGTGGTCTAGTAACCACTCTGTGGCATGTAGCTAGAAAACTGGGAGTCAGACAGCAGTGAGTCTGAATACAGCATCCCCGGGGGAGCTGGGAGATGTGCACTGTACCTGTTGACCTGACTCCTTACCCTCTGGTAATCACCTTACCTCGAAGAGCAGCCCAGATCTAACATCGGAGGGAAAGGTTCTGGACAGCTTGTAAAGAGACTGATGGTGAGATGAGAAGAAAATGACCCAAGCCACTTAGGGGTCCACTTTAGGGTGGCTGAATTGCTCTCTAGGCCTTCTATGCTCTGCACTGACTTCAGTGAGAATTTACATACCTACAGCTTGAGTTGCATCAAATGCAACTCATGCAAAATGCTCTAGGTTATCCCACCCAGCTTCCCACTGCTACATGGGAGGACACAGGCCTCCCATGGGTCATAGTTGCCCAGCCTGCATGGGTGGGTGGCTCAGAAGACACACAGCTCAGCAGATGAGCAGCTCTGGTTGCTCTAGAAGCATGTAGTCAAGCCACTGCCTCATGCTTTTGCTCATATGCAGAAGTTGTAAATTTGGATGTCCTAAGTTTGAAAAGGTTTAGATGAATTCTCTTCATGCCCCATCCCTGGCAGTGTTGAAGGGCAAGCTGGATGGGGATTTGAGAAACCTGGTTTAGTGGAAGGTGTCCCTGACCGTGGCAGGGGGCTTGGAACTGACAATCTTTAAGGTCCCTTCCAACCCAAACCATTCTGTGGTTCTATGATTCTATGAATGTCATATTTCATTGCAATAAACCATATCCAGCTCAGCCTGCTTTTGTAGTTTTGTAGCTAGGGAAGTGCCAGAGCACTGTTAACTAATGAAGAGTTTTTCATTTCAGTGCCTCCTGTGTACTACTCTACCTTACTAGATTTGGTTTACTGAGGTTTCAATACTAAACCAAATGCAGGTGCCACACAGACTTTTGGCATGACTGCTGAGCTTTGTTGATAATGGATTTTACTCATTTTATAAAGCAGAATGCATGTGACATATATTTTACAGAGACTTAGAGACAAATCCCTGTCCCAAGAAGCTTAAATGACGTAAGGAGTTTAAAATGGATTAATTTCTATTGCTTGTGGGAATCTTAAGATATATAGCTTTTGCTTCTCTATTCATTTTCTACCCAACTAACCCTTATCTTTCTGGGAGAGCTGACACATAATGCACTACAAGTTCCTGGAGAACAGAAGCTAGTTGCAGCCTTCATTGCTGAAATCCATTAAGCTGTCTTTTAAACACAAGCCAGGTGGTAGAAGGCTGTAGGAAAAGAAGTAAAGCAAAAAACTGGATCTTTAGTGGAAAACAATCCTGAAAGTGACTGGAAAAGAACTCCAGATGAGATCCCTCACATGCTCATGCAGCCTACAGTGCAATCCCTTGCAGTGTCTGCAACCTCCATTTCTTACAGCTTAACACGGTGCAGAGCCACAGGAGGAAAGTGCTCTTTATTGACCTGAACAGCTACAGAAGGCCTCAGCATGCAACGTGTTACTCTGGTACTTCTGGGCAGCAATCAGCTATATTCCATAAATAGACCTGCTCATCAAAGGCATGAGAATGTGCATTGTGGAGGTATTGACCCTGCAGAGGTTTAAGTCAGGTACATGGGGAAAAGCTTTGGCCAGCAGCAGCCAGTCAGTCAACCATTGCTCAGATCTGCTAAAGTGGCAAAATGTAATTAAAATGTGAAGTTTCAACTTTGCTGTAGTCATCACTCAGATCTATATTTAAAGAAGTGATACAAGCAATATGTACCTGTACCTTAGAGCAACTGCCTTTCCTCTCTCTTCTCCCTCTTAAAGCAAAAGTAGCCAAGAGCAGATCAAAGGAAGCATTACAAAACTTTCTCTAATCGAGTATTCAACTCTCTTTAAAAGTTAATTTTATTAATACCTATTTTAAGCCACTTGCTGTTCAGGATCTCAGGATTTAATCCCACAGAATTCTTATTTAATGTGAATTGAAGCCTTTCCTGCTTCAACAGAAATAGAAGGCAAGTGTTAGAAGACCAGCAAACCTCACAAGCATCTGGCAGCACTTTCCAGGGCTGGAAACTTCCCGGAGTCATCCTCGCCTGCATAATAACCTTGAGAGAAGTTTGCAAACCGATGACAACTGTACTTTCAGAGTAGCTTGTATGGGGAAACATACCTTTCACTTTCACAGAAGCCCAAGACAGCCAAGACCTAAGTCGTAGGACACCTGCACTGGGACTACAAGCACACACCCAACTACCTTGTGTGTAAGTTATCATAAGAAAATAATACGTAGGTAAAAGGAATCTCATAACAATCTTCTTTATTTCAGAAATTATTCTGAAAAAAATCTTTTATCTAGCCTGGGTTTTAGGGGAAAATGTCTTTTTTTGCCTCTCCCTAAACTCTCACCCTCTAAACAAAATTGTCATGACATTTTTCAGCATCTTCTGTCAACAACATACAGAAAACATGATGCACCTTCATCTACCTACACAACAAAGTAATGGCCCTAGAAGTGAAGTACTGCATACCAAATACCCACATAAAATTGCTCATAATCAATCCCCTGAAGTCATTAACATTTTGAATAATCAATAAATTCAAGAAAATTACAATCTGTTCAAAGACAATCCATGAAAAAAACCTAAGCCTGCCAGACAAGTTATTCATTGGAAATTATTGTTCTGCTGATGTAGTTGCGTCACATAAAATGAGGCACTCAACCCTTCAAGAACCAAATGTTTCTCTACCCTTTCTAATGGGTGGCAAACAGAGGAAACGAAGCACACAGAGAGAAATGACAGAGAAGAAAATTTGCAGTGACAGGAGTTTATCCTCAACATCTCTGGCATTTCATATGGGGAGTGCTGAGATTCCTTCTAAGTAGAATAATAAAAAAATGCTAAGGTAACATGAGAGCAAGAGGGATGCTGAGGCCAGAATGAGTGTCAGTATGAATTTTCATTAGGCACAGCTGGAAGGTCTGAGAATGTGTTGTGTAACTGAGTCTATTAAAATTAAACAGTGCGATAACTGCTGATAAAGCAACGGCGCTGCTTATGCCAAAGGCAGATGGTGTACAACAGCATACATCCCCACATGGACCAGTGAACATCAGTTGATTCAGAGGTCATCAGAAGTATTTCTTTAAAGCATCTTCAGAGACTGAAAAATGGGCAATGTTGAAAATCACCAGTAGGTTTATAAACTGCTGCCAAATCCTCTGTGGTACACAAATGACAGACCTTAATGAAATGTGGCATTTTCTTCTGCAATATACTATCAGAAATACCTGGTAAAATAAAGGCAATATCAGAGAAGCTTTCATCCTCCCAGTCTTCTGTTAATAAAACACAGACACTGATCAGATGTTGCCTTTTAAGTGCAAATCAAAACTGAGATTCACATTCTTAAGGGTACTTTTACAGCGTTTTGTCCCACTGTCAGATATGAAATGTGCGCAGGATGTAAATGAGTAACTCAAGATACTTCTTCCCTTGGATAATTTCAGTGTGTTTCTATTATTCAAACCAGATTCCAGACACCCCTAGCTGTCCTTTCTGTATTGGCTTTATGCATCAGAAATGTAGGTATTTGCAGAGGAGACTAATGTGTTAAGGATGGCCAAAGAGTTTTGTCCTCTCTTCACTGCAAGGTGAAGCTACAGCTCTGGAAAGGTCATCTGGCTTATACTGCTGAGACAGGGGCGGATGGGGTTGAGAGGTGTTGGGTTAGTTACTGCTCCTACTGCTTCCATCTCTTCAGTGGCAGCAAACCCACCTCTCAAAGGCTTTTCCATCTATTCCAGCTCACCTTCCATGTGAGGTTGATCCACAGGCTTATCCATCCTTCTCCTGGCCCATGGTCAGATCACCGCTCCTACTCTGTGTCTGAGCTGCTGAGGAGCCTTCTGTGCCCTGTGCTGTTTGACTGGCCCGCAAAGCAGAGTTGGAAGAGATCCTTGGGACTCCACTTCTGCTTCCAAATCTTTGAAATATATATATTAACATCTACTTTTTATTCTCAAAGCATAAGACATCATTTTTGCAGTGGACTTTACCCTGACTAATAAGATTTTACCTGAAGTAATTTCTCCAGAAGAGCACCAAATGCATTAAAACCAAGAAAGAAAGATCCCTGGCTTCTTTCCCACTGAATATCAGTAGTAAATCCTTTTACGAAAATTTGCATGATTGTAAGATAAAGGGTTGATTCTTCCAAAGGAAAAGAGGGCTATGCCTCCAAGTGAAGGGAAACTGAAGTCACAACTCAGTGATCTTCACTCCCAATAGCCATGTATGCACAGAGTGGACCAGAGGATTTACTGCCACCCATCATGGCTCCTTGGTTGTGTAACCAGATTTCACTCCAAAAGTAACTGTTGGGCACAGAGGGGATGGTGCACAGGATGCCACCACACAGGCCACAGGTTGCCCATACCTGCACCTCAGCACCTCACTGCAGGAGGAATACAGCCAGTGTACCAGTCTTATATTTGTAAGCACCAGCCATACAGCATAGTGCACAGAGATAAAGTTGTACTTCAGAAGTTACCAAATAAGAGACTTCGAAGAGCTCCAATGACCAGGATATGCAGTGAGGAGAAGCAGGCAGCACCTGAATATACTACAAACCCAGTGGTACTTTAATGGGGGTACTGCTTAGTAAGTTAATTATCTTACTATGTATAAACAGGAAACCTCTTTACCTCACAGTATTCTCTATGTGAGCAACTTCCCTCAGCCCCTGTAACCATCAGGTAGTAACTGCCTCCATGGTCCAAACACTGTCCACTGTTGTTGCTGGAGGAAAACAAGCCTAAGCCATTTCCTGTCTGTGCATCTCACAGAAAGGGATTTTCCATTTTCCACTCTCCACTCACCCAACCATTTAACACTGATATGATAAACTGATATACAAGTACCTCGAGGCGATCGTATGTTCAAGTGTTTTCTCACATAGACATTTTTGAGGATTTTAAATTATAAGGAAGCCATTTACCAGGCTGTGATAAAGGAGGCATTGGTCTGCTGAAACAAAGCAAACAATCAGGGTAAGAAACGTTTTGTTCTGCTGTACTTCTCTTTCCATACATTGCCAGGAGACTGTAATGAGCAATGAGTCATAATTAGAGTTCCACTGGAATGAAAAGGGGCAGAAATAGACCAAAAAGTACACTCAATGCTTTCAAGATCCCCACGTGCCATGAATATAAAGATTTTCATTAATTAGAACTTGAAGGTAAATTATTGTGATTATTGCAAATTAATGCTGGGAACCAAGCCAACAGAGTTGTCCAATAGATGTCACTGAAATGCCGAGGCACTGTATACTTTTCCCAACAATGCCACAGGGACCCTCATTTCCTTCCATGGCTTCTCAGTATGTACATGCTTCTGGTAAGGCATTTAACATGATGTCTCCAGCAGCTTTAGGGCCTTAAGACATAGAAAGAACGAGGTGAAGCCATTCTTAGGTTTATTCCAAATGTAGCAGATCTTCAGAGCCTTAGAAATAGTCACTTGACACAGGGATACAGAGGACTCAGACAAAATGCTAGGAAAAGAGTTGTCTAATAATTATGGAAATAATAACTGACAGAAGGGTTTCTGCTGCAGTAAAATGTTCTCTCTTTGCAGTCACACCCATGTGGTCCTTGAATGGACAAAATCCTGTCTCTAGGGGATAACAGCAACTACAAAGGCCCACCAGAGGCTTTTCTAATTTCCTTTTATCATTAACACTGATACTATCCAGATGGGAATGCTGTAGCTGCCTGAGTAACACTAAATGGCATATTACTCACTACTTCTCATAGTGCTTGGAGGTAAGCCTCAAGCTTGGTATTTGAGAACTCCAGGTTAACTGAAAGCATGAACACCTGGAGTTTTTATCTGTGTTATTGTAGCACCAAAAGGCCAGTGAACCAGGATGCCAGAGACTGTAGGAATAAGCAGACTGTCCCTTCTCCATACCTTTTCTTCCTGCAAGAAATAAAAGGTCCTGGGGTCATTGCATGAAATTCATGTCCTACCCACAGGGCCAGGATTACAGAGGAGGGTGGGAAGCCCTGCTGGACATCTGCTGGCTTCTCAAGACTAGGATGTTAGAGCAAATCATCCTGGTTTGGAAAGAGGCATGCTTACTTCCACAGTTCATGTGAAAGTGTCACACTGGTGCCTGAGAGCTGGTCACATCTGTGAGTTCTTCGGACCAGTGCGAGAGGAGACAGAAGACTGGTTCTTCCTCTTCCCTCTGATCCACATTCTTTATGTGAACTCTTTTAGTAGCAAGTGTTAATCTGCTCATGACAATTTCCCTGTTGCAGAAAAACTTGGCCTCTGGTTATCACCTTATCTAAAAGAGATGTACAAGACTTCCAGCCTACCCTATGATGCCACATGCATGTATTTTTGTTCAGGTGCATCACTGGCAGGACAGTTATGTAGTTTGAGTTTTCTGCAACATGTCTTCCAAGTATGCTCATCACCCTGGAAGGCATCCTTCTGTTCCAAGTGCCTGCAAATGCTTCCCAAACCAAACTTGTCAATGTCAGATTCCCTGGCTGCTTATATGGCAATCTATTTTGTTTCAACAGGACCCAGGCCCACTTATCTATCTTCACCCACTCTTACCCATCTTTTGTCTCCCAAGTGCCCCTATCTGAACTCTATTCTTTCATATCTCCTCCTTTACTTATGTTTCTAGCAATCAGGACCCTGCCCCTTCTCATCCATGCTAGGCAAACTGCAAGTCCTCGGTCCATCCTCTCTTCCTAATCCTGCCTGGCATCCTGAACCAGCAGTACAAACACAGGCTTCAAGGAGTGTGTGTGAGGCAGCAGCAGCCACAATGGCAGCTCAGAGCTCTGGCTGCACCCTACTGCCAACAGATAGAGGTGCCTGTTTCACCTACCCCAAAAAGCCCCTCCACAGTAAGCTGGAAGAGGTTGTGGCTGCCACTTCCCATTCAAACATCTCATACAACACTTGAGCAAGGTCTGGTCAAGTGTGACAGTTGGAAGAGCCACCAGCATGTGGTCTGTATTTCCTTGCCTGAAAGGAACATCTGGATGTGATCTGAGAAGAACCTCTGCTTTTAACCCTGTATAGTGATTGCTCCCACCCATGAAGGGGCAGGCAGAAAAATCCCATTTCGCAGTTGATCTGCTGGTCACCAGCACAAGCAACCTGATGTCTTCGTAACAGATGGACACTGTGAAAACACAGCATATTTCATGGAGCTTTGCAGATCTCCAGGGAATTAACAAAACGACGTTGAAAGCCATGCCAGCTCTGACCCACGTGCTGGGTTTCACAGACTGTGAGCAACTGGTGGGATCACTTCCACATCTGAGGGTCGGTCCTCTGAGCAGGATGAAGCCTGACATCAATCCCATGTGAATGATACAGCAGCAAAGCTGTGCAACCTTCAGCTCACATCTCACTTGGGCTGCCAACACGCTTGCTGTGAGAGCAGAGCTTGATCCAGATGCCACACTACGTCTAGGAATGCTCTTCAGACATCCTAAATAGGGATCTTTAGCATCTGAATTTCCAGCTGAGACAATGTTTGGAAACACAACTGAATAAAACTGGTAACAGGTAGCAGAGAAAAGCCAATTCTCACAAAGTCAGACAAGAATTCACATTTTTGTCTGTTCTGCTGTGTACTATTTCCTGAGATCAGGCCCTCACCTCCCCATGCCAGTTGGTTGGCCCAGGAGGCCTTCTCCTCCTCATAGATTTCTCAGCAGCACATCCTGACTGCAGGTATGAGGAGTCTGCAGGATGAAAGGCTTCAAAACATCTCTCAAAGACAAAGAGAGAGAAAATCAAGTGCTTGTTTCCCTCCCTAGTCCTGCACTGTCAGCTCAAATAGGTCACTTACAGAGGATGACAGAGTGTATTTCTTCAGTGCTCCTACTTTTTAAAATGTGGTACCTTTTGTTTTTTAATCTGTCTTTGCTTTCTGGTCTTAATTTTATCTTCTTGTTGTTCTTTTCATGTTACCTACAAGACTGATGATTTTGGGGAAGGTTCAATCCAAAACTTTCACAGAACTATTTAGAAACTGATTAAAACCTGGAAAGATCTGGTTAACAAGCTGGTTAAACAGCACACACCAAAAGTCAGTCGTTTGATGTTACATAGGAAATGCAGGTTCTTCCGAACCGTTCTCACTTCATCATTTCAACCCATTTGATCCTACGCTTATCATTATTTTAGTGTCATTAGGGAAAGAAAATTATGGCTACAACATGTTGTGCTGTCAGCGTGATCCCAGACACCCACCTGTAGCTACATTGTGCTAATTCTTGGTGTTTCTAATAGTTTGGTTACAGTCATGGATTATGATAGCATGTACGCACTGCATAGCAATCAGAATTGTAACAAATTTGAGTTAAGTCTTCAACCGCATTATTCCAAGTGTTCATTAATCAATATTACCATCAAGTTATTTTTTTAATGTGCTCTTATTCTTCTGCCAGCAAGTGCAGTTTACTTGCATATGAGGGAAATATATATCACTTTCATCTAACAGAAAAGCAAGCAAATTACCTCCATCACTGTAACAGCCAAATAGCCAATTTGGCTTGCACTCTTGTGTAGGACTGTGACGGAGGAATACTTACCCATAGTTATTATGTACATACCTCAACATGTGATGCAGAACAGGGAGTGATGGGAATATCACATGGAGTCATTCTGAGGCCTCCAACACAAGAGGGATGTGGACCTGCTTGGGCAAGTCCAGAGGAGGCCATGAAAATGATCAGGAAGCTGAGGCATCTCTCCTATGAAGGCAGGCTGAAAGAGA
>JBCJKH010057115.1:0-30376 GCA_039877255.1 Loriculus beryllinus | reverse complement strand
GTGTCCCTGCCCATGGCAGGGGGGTTGGAACTGGATGATCTTAAGGTCCTTTCCAACCCTGACTATTCTATGATTCTGTGATTCTGTGATGCCTCCCAGCCATGCCATGGCAGAGCTGAGTCCTTCCCTCTGCTCCCTGAGCTGGCCAGAACTGTCAGGGTGGGGGCAGCAGTGCCAGCAGTTCACAGGCAGAGCCTGTCAGTTAGCTGTGGTTCATGTCAATGAAGCACTGCCTTTGCTGGTGGCATCCCCACACCCAGACAGGTGTGACTGTCCTTGTGCAGGAAGGTCTCTGCTTGACACCCTTGGTCCCACAGCAAAGCCCTGTGCTTTCTCAGGGCAGCTCCCTGAACTGACCTGAGGGCCAGAGCTGGAGCAGCCTATGCCTGCCACGGCTGCCATGGGGTGCTTCACCTTCAGCAGCTCCATTTCAGAAGGCTTACCATGCAGGTGAGCAGACTTCATGGAGGCCCAGCAGCACTGGCTGGGAGCATGTCTGTGGGGCTGGTTTGAGCCTGGGAGGGGCTGGCAGCCATAGGTGTTGCTACACACTGAGCAGACATGGTTTTGTGGTCTTTAGAGGTGATTGATGCCAGGCATTGTGGATACCAGCCTGCAGGATGAGGAATAAGCACCATGGGGCAGGTGCTTTCCCCATCCTAAGGGCAGCAGGATGGCCTGCTCAGACTCATGCTCCAGCATAAGCGAAGACTGAAAACAGCCTTTTTCCACCAAAGCCCCCCCCTGGGGACACCAGCTCAGGTCCCTTTGGACCCATCCATCAGTCCCTGAGGGGCTTATTCCAGACAGACAGCTCAAACAGGGGTGCCATGAGGCTACCTTATTCCTCTTCAGTTTTAATTTGGGCTGAAGTCCTTTGGCAAACCCAGCCTTAATTTGAAGGTAACACCAGGGTGACTAAAACTAACTCCCAGTTAGCCAGACCCTGGGTCTGACTTTGCAATAAAGCCCTGTGGGAGGTCTGCAGTCACAGGAGAGCAGGGAGTAAAAGTCCCAGCTCCTGACCCTGGTCTCATGCTTTAATGTCACCCTCTGATGCAAAGGCTGACCTATCCCGCTGGAGATCAGGCCACTGCCACTCGGCACCATGAGTTGGTTGCTATTTGCGTGCTGTGGCATGGGTGGGTTGATGATCTGCAAGTTGCCTGGTGCCCAACCTCCAGTGCTAGGGAAGCACAAAGACCTCAGGGAGCAGGAGCCCAGGAGCCTGCTCTCCTCTGCAGTGAGAGTGAGACCACATACATCTTGAAGGGGGCTTCCCTGCACGGCTTTTGGAGGTACGGGTGCCTGCAAAACTCCGAGTTTCCATTGAGACAATACCAGTCTCAGCAATTTACAGTCTTAAATCAGCCAAACTATGCTTTTTTCACCTATCTGGCTAGAAACTTTGGCTGGAGCAGCATGCTGGCACTGAGCTCAACTGAACCATCACTCAGCTGGCCCTGGCTGGCAGAGGTGGTCTGCAAACCTCAGACAGCAAGGTGTCTGCCTGGGTTGGGTCCCTGCTGTGGTGACAGCATCTCCTGCCCTCAGCTCCCGGGGGGACCACGTTAGATGCCCCTGCTCATCCTCCGGCAGGAGCAGTCCCAGCCTGGGGCACTGGGGCGCTGACAGAGGAGAGCCCCCTCCTCCGCAGAGGGCGGGCCGGGGCACCCTCCCACCGTGCCTTCCTCACACGGCCTTTTCCGAAGCGGGTCCCCAGGCCCCGGCTGCGCCAGGCAGTGCATGCCCGGCCTCCCAGGCTGTCGGCTCGCCCCAGGCCATCGCAGGCAGCTCGGGGCTCCTGCCCCAGTACCGGGAACGCCCCGCCAGGGTGGAATAGGGAGCGAGCGCTTCGCGCGCGAGGCCTTCTGGGCCCTGCCGCGGCCCGTAGGCCGCCTCCGACCCGGAAGTGGCCTTTGGGGGGCCCTGGGACATTTAAACGGCGCGGAGCGGCGCAGGGAGCGGTTCGGCCGGTGAGTACTGGGGGCGGGCGTGCTGCCCCCCCCCCCCCACCGCGGGCCGGCACCGGAGTCAGGGGCAGAGGGAGGAGAGCGGCTCTTTAGTCGGGCCCGTCAGTGCTCAGTCCTTGTCAGACCCCTGGCTGCGCCCGCGCCGTGGCGGCGGCCCGGGTCCGGCCGTTCGGTGGCTCGTCCGGCGGGCGCGGGCGTCAGCTCCTGCATCGAGCCCCGCGGGAGGGCGGCAGTAGCCCTGGCTGCGGCCCTGAGGGGGTCGGGCGCGCTCCGGCCGGGAGTGCTGGCGCCTGGCAGGGGAGGCGGCGGGCGGGGGGAGGCTGCGGGGCTGCCTCTGGAGCCTGCAGTCCCGCTTCCGGTCCTGCTCCTCGGGCTTCTCGCTGCTGAGCGCTGGCTGGAGCGCTTGGCTACCCCCGAGCGCTGTGTCTAGGTTGGTGACAGGGGTGAGGATGGCCGGTGCCGCTCTGCGTAAACAGCTGGGTGGAAATGACGGGCAGCTTTCATCCTGGGCCCAGCTATGGCAGCGTCTTCCCTCAGTGCTTCTTTAGTGGCTTTCACTCGCCCACAGTGCTGTCCCATCAACGGGAGCCAGGCAGGGCGGATGTATCTTGCACTCAACCTCATACTCACTTCTGCCTTCCCTCTGCTCCTCACTGTTAGGCAGCTGTCAATTCCTGGCTGCCCATGGAAGACTAATGATGAAATTGTGATGCGTGGGGGCTTGTTAGTCTCTGTTTTTTGTCTATGCTACAGTTGTCAGCTGCTAATGTGATTGAAGTTGCAGAAATTATAGTGTAGGCGAGGTGTGAACATTTACTTTTTACTTGTAAGTAAAGATGGCAAAGTCCTGTATCCTGGAAGCAGTGTTTGGAGTAGTCCTGCTGGCTTTTATAAATTTTATCTACTTTTACTGCATTGGCAGTGGGAGAAGGTGATGTTAAAAGAAAGCTTACCGTAGACCTACCCATGTGAGGGCTTTGTAATAAATCTATAGCAGGTCAATCTATTAGAAAAGTTTAGTTATTGGCCAGCACCAATGGAAGATCTTAGGAACAAGAATCACAAACCACACAAAGAATTTTTCCTATTTATTCAGAGGTTTTTAATTTTCGCTTTGTATTGTGAAGCCTGTTCACATTCTGCTCAATTACTTAGGTAAATCTTGCTGCAACACATGTTGTTTCTCTGAAAGGGCTGCAGCAGGCACTCTGGGGAGGGGTTGGTTCTGCAGTCCCTGGGAATATGTGCTTGGAAGAGACTGCCTGTGTCCTTATTCTCTGTGCAACTGCAGCAAAAGGAAGAAAGGAGTTTGAAGGATGATGAGAAATTCCAAGCATGCTGGGAGTAGGCAAGGGAATATAAATGTCACTTCTGCTGAGCTTTATATTCTGTCCTGCCAATACCCCTGTGCTTATGGAATTGAAGAGAAGGGACAGTATCCTTTAGTTTAGCTTGGAGTCCAGTGCCCCTCAGTTCTGGCATAGAAGAAATGCCAGTGAACCCTGAAGTTCTCAACATACCAGCTGGGGTGAAAGTCAGGTCTTCTGCTTCAAACATGTCTTGAAGGAAAAAAGAGACGTTTTCGTGAAAACCCACAGATGATAGCATTTGCACTGGGCTCCATTATCAATGTATTTTTACATTCTCCTTTGACATTACATACAGCAAAAATCATTGCTGTGTCCTGTCTATACCTATAATTTACCTTAATAGTAGCTGAAGACAACTTACTAGATTGTTTTGCTCCAAAAACTTAAAAGGTAGAGCAGCTGAAAAAGAATTGAAAAATGCTTCATCTACTGAAATTCCATGCTTATGCAGCAAAGATGGAGGCATAGTACCATCTACCTGGATGGAGCGGAAGCCAATGTATCTCATTTACTAAGAATTACGAGCTCTTGCAAAGTAGGTACTTGTACTAGGGAATTTATTTTATCTCCATCACACTGAGAGTGTGTTTAAAGCTAGAAAAATGAGGTGTGATGGTTGTTCTTGGTATTTGAAGCAAATGTCCTTTATAATCCAGAAGTGTCGGCCACAGCGAGAGGGAGCTGACACGCAGTGCATGCTTTTTACAGCAGTGTTGAAACATTTCAGTAAGGATGCAGTTATTTTTGAAGACTCCAGGTTGGACATGACAAGATTTTACTTCTGATAACTGCTAAACTGATGCATCTGATACAGTCTGTCAGTCACTGCTGTAATTTAGCTGGCTTTTTCAAAGGCAAGGAAGAGCAGGTTGAAGTAATCTCTTATATTTGGGGTGTCAGCCTCAGAACAGAAATTGCTGTTTTGTGTGGCATACGGGCAGGTATGGCTTATGGACTGTGGTCACTTCTAGGTCACTGACAGGGATTTGGTGCAGGTGCATCATGAAGCCCCTTTCCCTCAGTGGAGTGACTTACCAATCTAGAGTTTCTGTGAAGGTCAATACATTCTTATTTAGTATATTTTTACCTCTTTTGGTGTAATCAATTATTTGACATTTGTTTCAAGAAAATAACCCTTTTTTTCCCTGTGTCTATTTGTAACTGAAGTTTGGGCCTTTTACTGCACAATGGATCAGCTGGGGAATGTGAGAAATACTGCTACTGCCCAAGGTGCCAAGGAGGGATTGAACAAGCCTGCTGCTCCCCAGAAGAATGCTTACATGAGGCTTGTGCAAAAGCACCACAGCGGCCGGTTCCGGTCATATTTGAATCAGATTTCACAGACAATGCAGCTAGAAGATGACTCTAGCTCGGATCTGGACCCACCCCTCAGGAGAGGCCTGGAGGGGGATAATCCAGCCAGGAATGGGTTGAATGTGCACAACTATTCACCAGTGAGAACATCTCACCTGGAACAGAGCATGCCTGGAGGATTTGAGGATGATAAACCCCAGATTGCTCAGAACAGATGTCCTCATGAAAGAAATGCCTTTGTTAGTCTAGAAGGAGACTCGGAGATGAAGGATGATTATTGTGTACATCAGCATGGAGCTGCATCTGACTTGTTAAATATGAGTGATGACCTGGGTGGAAGAGTATCAAACAGCCTGAGACACTGTGCAGCTCTGCTGAAGTCCTCTGGGTCTGATGAGAAGAATGAGGAGGACATGTGGAGGAAAAAACATAAGAAAAGAGGCAGATATCCTGCCAGCACAGATACAGCAGCTGGACACTTGTTGACTGAGCAGTTTAGTGAGGATGTGCTGGCAATAAATGCCAGGAAAAACAGCCACTTGTCTCCAGGTCAAGTCCAAGGTGAGTTCACACTAATGAATTGTTTGGTCTATTTGCTACAATTACTGTGGAATTGAATATGATGTTTTAGTCATGAGTGAGTTAACATGAGCCAGTTCTGCTCTGTCCAAGTTAGTCAGTCCTTAGTTACCTGTGGGTGGCTTTGTCCTAGTTTACATGTAAGCCGTCCAGCATGTGCAAATGGCTTCATGTGGAGCCAGTTTGGTGCTGGCAGGGCCTAATCTCCTGGCCTGAGCTCTGTGAATATGGCTGTGCTGCTTCCAGGATCCGTTCAAGGCTAAGAGAGCCCAATTTCTGTGGTGTAGAGTCCAAATTAGTAAGACTGCTGGATCAGAGCTGACTCAGGGCAGAATCGTGCCTTTCTCTGCATTGCCTCGTTGAATCTGAAGTGCTGGTTTGCGTTTGTGAAGGGTGCACGTTTATCTAGTACCTGTGGGGCTAAGATGCCTGTATAATATCTAATTCCTGATGCAGAGTGTTCTCCAGTAAATTTTGTTGTTAATACCAAAGAGATGACATCTTGCCATAGAAATTCAATGTCTCTTAAATGGCAAAAAGCCCACTTATGGAAATAAATGATTTAAACAAACACAAAACCCAGAACACAGTATCAACAGGCAACAAACAAGGAAATTTAAATTTGGTCTCTCAGTTTAATGGGTTAAAACTTTCTCTCTTATTTATGGTGAAATACTTGGATAGGTAGATATTATGAGCTGCTACTGAAGGAAATCATAAATGTTACTGTATTAAAATCTCTGTAACAAGTAGAAAAGACATCAATTTCTCAGCTGGGTAAGATGGGCCCGAGGCCTATCACCACTTTTGGATTGAAAATAAGTAAATGTTAACTAAATCAATCTTATAAAACTATGTCTGTCGCTCGAGAGTTGCAAGTAATGTGCTTTTTCAGGGTTTGCAGTATTTTTGAGCTTGTGACAGTAGATCATGTGCTAAAGTTAGTAAACTTTCATGAGTTCTTGCAAGACAAGATCATGGTTAAAGATTTAACACAAGCAGATTATGCTAAAATTTGTTTATGAGCATGACTTTTTTGGGAGGGTTTCCCCCCCCCCATTCTTTATTATAACACTATTTACTATGCTAGCCTGTTATAAACTTTGCTGCCTTTCACGCTGCAGCTTTTGGTGAGCAGGGAAAAGCAGCTAACAGATGGAGAGTCTACAAGGCTTACACTTTGTAGCCATGAAAACAAAAGATGCCTGTATAGATTTTATCAAAAGCAAGCACCTGCAGTTCCCTACTTAGGAGTGGGGTTCCACAAACCCTTTGAAAAATACTTGTTTGTTTAGTGTAAATGCCTAGAGCAGAAAATGTTGACCCTCATGTTAGACCTCCCAGGTGGGAAACTCACACTTTGGGGAAGACTATTGGAAAATTATTTACTTAACCCTTCCTTTTTTTTTCTCTCTGTGTATCTCGGCCAGCCACCCTCCTGTGTAGTTGAGACTGGTTTACACCAGAATGCTTGCAGGGATGTAAAAACAGTTACTTGAGAAGGAAAGAAATAGGAAAAAAAAAGTCATTTGATTCAGTTTGAGTGTATTTTAGCAGTCTTGTTAAATGAAATGAGGATTTTACAGTATGCAAGTGCTTAGGTATAAGAAGTCACACATCACAGAAAGCCAGGACACAGCACCAGATTAATATTTTCTCTTTTCAAAGCTTGTCTTTCTGTCTTGATGCTGATATAAGTCATATTACTTTTCATAGGCAGGTGCCTGGTTAGATTGGTTTAAATCAAGGCTTGTGAAACTGTGATGGCAAGAATTGCTTCTGTCATAGCAGTGAGGCATATCATCTTTTCAATAATGACATTTCCTTACAAATTAACTCTCTTCAGCTTGTTGTAGGCTTTCCAAAAGGCTCTTTGAGCTAATCTTAAAGCCAGGCATGCCTCTTTATATTGCTTCATTTTATTGTCCACTTCTTAACAGCTCTTCAGCGCAGGCTTAGCCATTGTCAGGTTTGCAGTGACTCTAAAACCAACAGTACTAAAATTGAAGGCAGTCATGGAGGTCTGAGAAGACCCTTTGAGTGCCCTAGGGCAGGCTGTGGGCAGTGTCCTTGTTAATGTTCTTCCAGTGGTGCATCTGCTCCTGTAGCCTTGGGGGAAAGCAAGGTGGTTTATGGAGCCACAGGCAGGTGTCACTGAGCCCTGGAGCTCAATATTTATGTTTTGCTGTTCCTGAGAAGCACTGAAGATTGTCTTTGTCATTCTGTACTGTAAGGTCCCAAGATGAGGCTTGAGTGATAGGAGTAATTCCATAGCAGATAATTAGGAGACTGGAGACTGACCATGGCAATCTCTTCTGCTGTTCCATATAGTAACTGCTTTTCCTAAGTATGGGAAACTGCAGTGAAGAGAGTTTAGTCTGAAGAAAAGTCTGTTGTTCCTTGTCTAAAACATGTGACAGTCATGAAACTGCATCTTGGATTTAGTCTACGGTATCAGCACTCCTGGATTTGTGAAAATGAAGCTGCATATAGACTCATTCCACAGATTGTTTTTCCTTTTTGTGCAGCTATAATGTCTGCCATAAAGCCTCCTGTTCTGAAGTTTCTTATCAAACAAATCTCAATAAAACAGAAAATAATTCTAAAATGCCACTTTAAATTGTGATGTTTATAGTTTTTCATCTGATACAATTTTCCTGCTGGCATTTTCCCCTAAATCTCCAATCCTCTAAGTTCTTCAGGTGCTAAAATTTGGTTAAATTTAGTTAACAGTCTTTCATGAAGTCCCCGGGTTATTTTCTGGGTTTGATCAAAGACTGTAAGGTTTTTTCCACTTAAATCCAGAGTTAGTAATCAAAATCTCTTTTCAGCTTGACTGAAGTTTCTGTAATAAAAGGGCTTAAACCCCCTTTTCCTTGGGGGCAGAAGTACGGACTCTTTCTGTGGCATCTGTCAGTCAGATGTCTGCATGCTAGTTGTTGAGATTTGCATGGCTGCCAAGTGGAACTTCAATATCTGTTATGCCTTGCTTTATCAGTAAGTAGTTTAGACCAAGACGTGTGTTTTATTTGGAACAGCAAGGTTTCAGTTGCGTTTTGAGTACACGCACTTCATAGCCTGGTTTTGAGGGAGTGTTGCCGTTTGATAGCACATTCTTGAGTCTGCTAGAAAGCCTTAAAACCAGACATCTGCAGAAGAGAATTGTCCTCCAAACAGTTCTGCATGTGGGGTACAGCACAGTCTTGGGAACACCATCTCCCAGATGTACTTGATTTCAGAGGATCTTTGGAGCTAGAGTACCTGGGAGTGAGAGGTGGCCTTACTGATGCTGAACGCTCTTGAAGGCTGGTTGCTTTGAAACAGATTCAGATTTGTGCAGGGCTGGTTACATGATCTCTGTATCTGCAGACACCTTCCTTGAGAAGAACACCACCGCCGGCTTTGCTAGGTGGCATCCAGAAGCTCCTCTTACTAAAAGCTTCATGGGTTTATAATATATTGGAGATATCTTGCCCGTCAGTCAGGGTCAGCATGCCCTCTGAGTGGAAACAGACAATTCCTGGGTAACAACATACCTTTTCTGAAATGGCTAAGATTTCCGTGGCCCTTTCTGATTTATCATCTGTCTGACACTTGGCATTTTTTTGCCCAGGCTGTGGTACTTAACCGACTTGGGCAGCTTCCATGGAGGAGTGTCACTGGCAGGCAGGCTGGTGTTCAGCATCATAGCTTTAAAAACAATTGTTGCTGTTGGATGGTGGTGGTGTGCTTGTAGCTGCAACGCTGACATTTAAAAGGCTCAGCATAGGCAAAGGAACTATCCTGGAATGGCATTCTTTCATGTTTAATGGGCACAGCTGGTCAAGAAATACAAGCCTTAACAAAATGGCAAAATCTTAGGGGTTTTGTTTTTCTATAGTGCATGGCACAAAATTTTGTATTTGTCATTTCTCTGCGGAAACTTTGGAAGAACCACCACAGCTTCTGTTTTTCTGTAAGGCAAATGTAAGATAATTCTTACATTTAGCAGTGTAAGGTAATTCAATGTAAGACAATTCTTCTTTTTAGCAGTGAGTCTTCCAGTTCTTGTTGGGTGAAATTCAGTACTTAAGAATGCTGTTATCTCCCTATTTGGCACTATTAAATATAAGCCAGTGATCTAAGTAAGGGCCACAGAATCAGCTCAACAAATGGAGAATGTGGTTGCTGTGGAAATCTTTAAAATGTAGCTGATCCTGCCAGGTCCAATGTAGCGTTCCTTAGATGACATTAATCATAGTAATACGATATGGGAGAGGAGGGAAAACTGGATTTATCTAAGAAACACATGGAAAATAGAATGCTTTTTTTCTTCTAATGGTTTAGCAACGTCATCGCAAACATAAATTTCTCTCTTGCTTCTGATAGAAAAAAAATGTTGCATTCCTTATTCTTGTGCAACTAATGTTTTTGGCTAATACCAGCTATAGTATGTGAGTTAATATGTGAGGTATCCTCTCTTGGGGAGATGAGATCCTGTCCTTGCAGGGTCTGTTTTTGTGTGTGATCTAATAACTGTCTTCCATGCCCTTTACCAGAGTCCTGAGCACTCCATGCTGCAGTGGGACTGAGTTCTGCATCAGGAGCCCTTGCATTTGGCAGCAAAGCTTTCATCTCTGTGAGGAAGCTTCATTCACTTACTAGTGCTCATGTGAAAATGTTCATCAGTGGGAACACATGTTGCTGTTAACATGCTATTTATTTATTTTTTAGGCTATGTCTTTTCTCTTTAGCCACCATTATGTAGCTCAGATAACTATGCCTGCCAGTGTGGTTTTGGTTTTAGGAATATAGTATCTTAAAGAATGAAATTGATTTAATTAGCTTTTAATCTTCTCTTTAATGTAACTTGTCATCAGTTTATGCAACAAAGGTCCTGTTGAGATCCCTCAGTGTCAGTTTCTTGTGAGATTAGGAGTTTGATGATAAAGGTGTGAGTACGGATGCTAGTCTGCTAGTATAGTAAAGTCAC
Organism: Loriculus beryllinus; assembly: GCA_039877255.1. Taxonomy (NCBI): domain Eukaryota; kingdom Metazoa; phylum Chordata; class Aves; order Psittaciformes; family Psittacidae; genus Loriculus; species Loriculus beryllinus. The sequence goes on along the minus strand of JBCJKH010057115.1, from coordinate 20,168 downwards.
AGCGTATGTGTAATGGTGTAAAAGCTGTTTAGCCAAACTAATTAAATGCAGCAATAAATTGAGACTTGTTACTGACAGATGTCTGTTTCTTGCAGTGTCATGTTCTGACTCTGCTGGTTAATACTTCTGTCAATCATCAGGAAGAAAACATACAAGTAGGATTGAAAGTTTTTTTTGGCAACTTGGAGACTGCAGGGAGTATTGAATAATGGGGACAGTTGCTGGCAGCCGTCTGGATCACTCTGTAGACAGGGAGCAGGCTAAACAAAATCCCTTAGTGGGCCAGCATAGAGCCATGCTAGCAGTGGAGACCAGTGTGGGAAGCATCGGCTTGGAAAAAAGTTTTGCACTTTTGATGGATTAATTAACTGAACATCACCTTCCTGTGCAGTGTAGCCAAAAGGGTAATGTGTGAGCACAGGAACTGGAAGACAGAGTATGGACTGCATATGTCTTTGGCATGGCAGCAGCAGCTCATGGAGTGTTGTATCCTGTGGTGATGCCCTCTATTTGGAGTGGATAGTGATAAATTGGTGAATACTCAGAAGATAGCCACAAGGAAGATGAAAACACTGGGTTCACAGAGAACGATTTGAGGAAACCTGGTTTACTTATCAAAGAGATGCTTGGGGGGAAGGGAGCTTTCAGTAAATTGCCTACGTGGGGAACAGATGTTCAATAATAGGCTACTCAGTTGAACAGATTATGGTATAGTGCATTTGAGGTTAAACAGATCCAGGCTTGAAATAAAGAACAATTTAGTAATGAGGGTGAATGACCATTGGAACAGTTTTACTAAGGCTTATGGTGTGTGGGTTGTCACTGACACATTTAAAAGCCCTTATAACAAATTCTACCCCTGGAATATGCTGTCCTTCTAACAGGATTTGATTTGTAAAAGCCTTCAGTCTTCTGCAGTCCACAAGGTCAGGCAGCCCACATGCCCTGATCAGGTCTGGCCTGTTGGTCTCATAATCTCTGAAGTGTCTCCTTTACCATGGATACCCAGGTAGGCAGGACAGGCACTTTGCAGCTAGCTTCAGTGGCTAGTGGGGATTTCTCTCCGGGCTGTAACTGCTGCAGGGCTTTCACCGCTGCCTTGCTTTCCAGCCTCTGCTTCTGCCTCTCCTGTCCCATGGAGAGCACACCAACACTCCTGGAGTGCTTGTGTCTATCTCTTGCCTTTCCACCTCAAGCCCCTTGCTAACTAGTGCCATGAAGTGGTATGGGCTGCACGTCCCTAACTCCCTCTTGTGGGGAAATCCAACCTATGGAGAGTTGAAACTTGGCTGGGGCAGGATAGAAAATAAAATGTTGGGATCTGTTGCATAAAATAAGTTTTTCTGTGACAAAAATAAAAATTTCCAGGATGCTAAAGGAAAATGTCAGTACTAGCAGCTGCAGCGCACAGATGTATGGGGTAAGTCATGCCTTGGAGAATATTTCAGCTCTACAGATACAAGCCTGCAGCAATAATGTGGTTTTGTTCAATTTGTATGTTTTTAGGCGTTTTTCCTCCACAGTACTAAGGGTTGTGAATGAAGTACCTGCTACACTGAATAGGCAGTATGGGAAATGGTATATGAGCCAGGTGTCTTATTCTGCAGCACATAGGGTAACCTCAGGATATGTATGAATCTGAAAGCAGTTCTTTCATTTCTTCAGCTATTAATGTCTTCGGTACATTAGCACCTCTTGTCAGGTATTTTGCCTTTCAAAGCCTCTTGATTTCCTCTGATCTTTGAGCAGCTTGCTTCCCTCAAACTACTGAAGCCCAGAGAAATCAGAATGAACTTCCCCAGTATTATGTTTTTAAGGTGTTTTTCTTGAAGTCTTGAAGAAGCCTTTCCACAGCGTAGTTACTGGATAAAACAAAAAGCAAAAGGTATTGTGGAGGACGCTTTGGGATGATGATAAGGATGAGAGGGCAGTGGAAGCAGCCCTGACCCTCATCCCCACGCAGGAGTGGAAGCCTGGAGGGGTGCAGTCACCAGGCGGAGTAGGCAGTTAGGAGGTCATTAGCAGGGTGGAGCAGGTTCACAGAGAGTCCTGAAAACCAGAAGAGCTGTATCCCCTCCCTGACAACGCCACTGTGCTGCTGCACACAGCTGGAGCACAGTAACTGTTTTGATAAACTTTTAGTCTATTGCTACTAAATGAGTTTCATCACTAACCCTTGGTTCAGAGCTTGGAATGGTATCTTTGGCATTTGCACTCATGTAATATTCCTACAACACAAACCCTGCTGAGAAATTGAATAAAACTACATTTACTGTCTGAATTACTGAAGTCAAAACCATGTAAGCATGAGGATGCTTGGAAGTGTTTTTGAAGAGGAAGCATAGTATCGTGGGCACATGAGCTTGGTGGTTGGGAGCAGTTTCCACAGCACTGTTTTCTGCAGCAGAAAGAATCCATTGTGCATTTTTCTTCATTTCAGTTTTTCAAAGTATAGTCCCTTTCAGGAAGCCGAAGTCAGCAAAACCTTTTCATTTTCCCTAGTTCCATATTGAAATTTAGGGGTATGCAGCACTGGAGTTTTAAATAATTATGTTCAGCTTAAAGCAAAAGAGCAGTGGCAACATGTGTTTCCCACTTAATTTTCATGGGTCTGGAAATGAAGTCTCTACTCCTGCCATAAACATGCCACTTTTCTTGCTGCCTCCATCCCTAAGTAGGAATGTTTCTTCCTCAGCAGCTTGTTGTAAGAATACTGAAGGTCTGAATCTTCAACTTCAGTGGTATGGTCACCTCCAAAAGCAGCTCATGGCCCTGTGAACTCATTCATAAACCATGAGAGCCTGTATTTCCACATCTGGGAGTCACCACTGGCAGGGCAGGCTGTCTTCCCGTAGCCAGCTTGTTCCCCATTGGTGCAAGGATTCCCTGTGTGCTTTTTTCTTGGACATTCAACTCTCTGTGCAGATTTTGGCAGACTTTCTGCCAAAACTGTTTAGAGAATCACCGTCTTCAAAGAGGCAGGATGAGAGAGCTGCAGTTTTCTTCCTGGTGCACAAATATCTCACAGCTGGACTGTGTCCTGGTGCACAAACACGGTTGTGCTTGTAGATAAACTGCTGGCTGGCACAGATAGAACTGTGTTAAGTTGAACAGGGCTGTTGGTGACTGGTTGGGCTGTTGCTGGAAGGACTGGTTGCTTGGAATCACTCCTGAAATCCCATGTAAGAGTTGTGTGGACAGGCCTTCATTTTTAAGGTCTGTCTCTTTATCTTACATTGATTTGTCTTGATGGTGCAAAGTTACAGCTTATATTTACGCTGAGGCTGGGCCCTGGTGACCCGTGAAATGGGTCAATTAGCAGAGAGTGGTGGGCATGGGAGCTAGTTCTGGCAACTGGATTTCAATACATCATCCACTCACTTCAGGACATTTGCATGGAGTTTACATTTTGGCTGATTCCCTGCACATTCCCTGCATGTGAATGCGGGTCTGCATTGTTTCTCTTCTTTGAATGACTGTTTAATTAACTTTAAATTTAATTACGCAGTCTACCATCTGCCTGAATCCCTACAGTGCTGCCACATCACCATCCTTTTTCACTTCCACCAAGACATTCCCTTTCCCAGAAGTTTGCCCTACTTGTAAATCCTAAAGATTCAAATCGTTCACATCCTTGGTTGTTTTTGAGAAGGACCTACAGCAACATTGTAGGAACTCCCTTTGGCTCTGTGGTCTTGGACTAAGCATAGGAGTGTGCTGCAGAACCTCCAGTTTGGTTTACATTTCATCAGAGAAGAGGGATCCTTTTTTTTATAGCGTGTGATAAGAAGAATGTGCTGTCAGACTTTCTCTTAGACCATAGATTGAGCATCTGAAATGCTGCCTTCCAGGTTTATCTACTGAAAGTCTCTTTGCTGCAATGAAACCTCACTGAACTGATAACGTATCTCAAAAGTCTTGCCTTTCCACTCCTACATCTCTAATGAATTCTTTCCTATGACATCCTCATTTCTCTCTATTGCTTTGTCTTTAATCGTGAGCCATCTACTTTATTTAACCTCTTTGCTTTAAGATACTGTAAAATGCATGGTGGTGGTTCTGTTCCAAGGCTATTGGAGAACTTTAAATTCATGTAATTCATGTTGAGAGCTTGAAGCATGGCTGTTCCTAGCACAGGCTGAAGCGGAGCTTGGCTCACAGGGAGTCTGGTGGATGGATTTTGGTCTGGTTTTGTATTATTTGGGCTCTAGCACAGGGTTTTGCTTGAGATATCTTCCAAGGAGTGTCTTTTTTCTTCATGGTACAGAACTCTTTCCCTGAGCAGCTATACCAACAGCTGTCATTGTTTTTCAGTTTAAAACAAAATAGAACAAAGAAGTATTTGCCTGTTGCTGCTAGAGAGAGACATTTAATCTCTTAAATTTGCAAAATATTTTGCAAAACAGAAATATGTAGTTACTTCTGGCCTGTCTGTGACCAGCATTTTTGTTGACATAACTTGCATTTGAGATCACTTCAGTGGTGTTTGTTGGTTTTGCCTGTTGTTTTTGCCTGTATGTGGTAATTTGATCCCAGATATTGTAGCAGTCATTTAAGTGCTTGGCGTTTGTGACTAAATAATTTATATAATATGGCATGTATGAGATGTCACTGGTGCATTAGAAATTAAAAGCAATCTAACAAACATTTTTGGCTGTTAGAACTTGAGAGGGAAGTATTTTAGAGGCTTTAAGCAGCAGAAAATATCAAATAGCTTTTAAATGGCTGTATAAGCATATGAAAGGAGAAGACATGGGGATCCTAGCAAAACCACCCTGATGTTAATGCAGTTTGTACTGGCAAAGCATGCTTTTGCTAGTAGAATTTATTTGACTTTGGAGAATGAAAAGACTACTTGCCTGGTACAGCAGTGCTAAGACTAGGTCTCTACCTGTCCAGAGCTACCAGGCAGGAACTGCATCCCCCTAAACTATCAAAGCTGGCAGAGTTATATTCACAAGAGTACCTGGGATGGGTTTTTCAGGGGCTATGTAGGATTTGGGATTTTTCAGGTTCCAGATATCTTTCCAAAACAAGGCAATTTCCATTGGCTGAACACTTGTATTGAGACTATTAACAAACTCTGTTATACATCATCATCCACAGTGGCTCATAAAGTTATAGACAGGACTGCCTGGCAGGTTGTGGAGAGCATTGATTTGCCAGAAGACCAAATTTGATGTTTTCTAGAATTTGCTTTGCCAACTGGGCCAAGGGCCAACTTGAACTTGCAGATCTGTGAGGTGATGCTTTGGGCTGCCATGTGGTTGGACTCTAATTCATTAGATCTCCAGCAAGGATGAACAGGAGTATGCCTTACTTAGCTTTCTTGCTGTGCTTAACTCAGTCTGAGTTAAATGGGAGAGTGTTGGACTAATCAGGGGCTAGTATCTGAGTAGTTCTTGTTGCCTTTAGTTGGTTAATTCCTGCCTTTGGAGATAAAGGCAGTGTTGGGTCACCATTGAGCTACGTGAGCTAGTAGCTGCCATGCCTTCTAGCTCACGGGTATATCCTTACAGTGTTTTACGAAGTGCATAGGTAGGTTGTCTTGAAGAATTAAATGTCAGGGAACTACTCAGAAAGTCTGAAGGAAATTGCTTTAGGTCATTGAAATGTGTCAGCAGTGAAATTAAACATTGTAGAAATATGTGCAAATATTTAGTAACCATGTGTTGTGAGTGTCTCATTAACTGATAACAAATAGAAGTTCTATGGCATGTTATCAGTTCTGGAGATATGCTTCTCTTTCTTCTCACGTTTACACTGACTGTAAAAGCAGGATTATTTGAAAGATTCCTTTGCATATCTAGATCATGATCTAATGCTGGGAATCAATGGAAAATCCTCTTTGCAATAGCAGAGTTAGCAGAGGTGTTGATGCCATCATAGTCTGATAAAGGTAACTAGTAGATGGAAGTATTTTGTGTTGGAAAAGTTTGTAACAATATTGTTCTGTCCAGTGCTTTCAACATAATTCCTTTTTCATTTTTACACATAGAAGGAAACATTGCATGTCATGATAGCTGTCAGTGTGGAGTCCTAAACCTGTAGAGGTGTTACCTGCACAGTTGTGATGTTCTCAGAGTCCTGCACACCATGGGAAGCTGAGTTAAACATAAATAATGTACATATTAACAAAACTAGACATTTAGTCAGAATTAAAAATGCCTAGTAACAAGGTAGGTGCCCTTTAACAGGAAAGGGGAAAGCTATACCAAGATGTCCGTATCTTGGAATTCACTTAGATCTCTCAAGTAAAACTAGTTCTTGCTGGATCCTGGATGGGAGGTATCCAAGGAGTCATGGATGTGCTGATGAAAGTTCAGTGAGGAATACTTTCTTTCTGTGCTATTAGTAATCAGATAGCTTTTCAGGTCTTAGAGAGCAGTTGGAAATGTTTTATTTTTGGTAAATAAAATTGAGGGTCTTGGTTCTTCCTTGTGTAAAGCAATATGCAAGTTTTAATGTAAAATTAAAGACTTTCTGGCCTTGCTAACTTCATTTTTAGTTGAACATTTTAGTTGATTTAGTTGGCCATCTAGTTGATCAACTGACTAATAGATGTAAATTTAATTAAATGCAGTACTTCTCAAAACCTGAACTATAGAGTGATTTTGTATAAAGTATGTCAAAATAAGCTGATTTAAAACATCCAGCCTCCTCTCTTACTGTAAGCCAGATCAATTATTCTGGGAAACTGCCTGCATGCATTTTTTTTTTTTCCCCTCAAAATAAGGAAAGATTAATAGGTACTTAGGTTTAAAGATCAGAATGTGCCATTGCATGATGTCACTGTTGTTGTGACAGTGATGAAGTGTGACTGTTTGGATTCTAGATGGAGTTCTAGTGCTGTCCCTTCAGCCAAACTCAACCAGCTGCTGCTGCCTGCATGTTGGTTGCTGGACTTTCTGGGTTGGAGCCAGCCTCCAGCTCCATCCTTTCTATTCTTTTTCCTGGCACCCATGTTGAGAATAAAAGGTGCTGATTGTGGACTGTTCTGAAAGCCCACAAATGATACTTACTTTTCATTTCTCTCTAGCTGTGGAGGTGGGAGTTCTGTGTTTTTACTTCCCACAAGTGCTTCCCCTTAGCTAATTTGAAGGGGTTGCCTGCTCTTTGTGTGGAATTGGTGGTGCTGTTTGGGTGTCTCTTTGCCTGATACAGTGTTGGGATTGTTTAAACCCACATCTCCCTCCAGAAAACTTCAAGTAATGAACCTTTCCTCAAATTGTTACTTCTGTATTATTTTCCATTGGAAATGGCAGAACATCTGGGAATCCCAGACAAGTGATGGCTGCATCCATGGAGGTCAGCTCTACATCATCTTCCAATACCTAAAGGGGCTGACAAGAAATCTGGAGAGGGACTTTTTATGAGATCCTGTAGGGATAGGACAAGTGGGAATGGCATTGAACTGAAAGAAAGTATATTTAGATTAGGTATCAGGAAGTTCTTTCCTTTGAGGGTGGTGAGACACTGGAACAGATTGCCCAGAGAAGCTGTGGCTGCCCCATCCCTGGCAGTGTTCAAGGCCAGGTCGGACAGGGCTTTGAGCAACCTGGTCTAGGGGAAGGTGTCCCTGCCTTTGTCAGAGGAGTTAGAACTGTGTGATCTTTAAGGTCCCTTCCAACCCAAACCATTCTATGGTTCTATGATCTGTGCTACCAGATAAACATACCCAAACAAGTTAATTGGCTCTGTATTGTGAATACTTATGTGAATTACTTATGTGAATTGGTCTGCATTCAAGCTTGGGTGGTTCTGCACATGCACACATGCTTGGTGGATTGTGGTTGCTTCAGGCCCCTTCTTAAGATGCATCAACCATCCTCAGCTCTATCACTGCACTTTAGTCTTCCTTCTGCTGAAGTTATTTTAATTTTTTATTATATTAATTTACTTAATGTATTTAGTCATTAATTATTTTAGTGCTTAGAATGTACTTTGTGCTTCTTTTTACCCTAAGAGATTTTGTTGTATCTTACAAATAACGTGACTGTAACACCACAAGAAAAGTAAGACTTCTGACATACCTGTTGCTGGAAGAGAGTTTAACTAAGTTTGTGATAGCAATTATTTCAAAAAGGATGGTCTGAATAGATCCTATGTTGTCTATAGAGTTGTAGAGTAGTAAAGTTACAGTTTGCTCTTTGGAGTGATGTCTGTTTTATCCAGTAGAATATTAATGCTGAGCAGCAGACAGGAGGAAAGCCCATCATGAGAACTATTTCTATACATATTTCTAACTTACAGTTTTAAGAGACAGGTGCATTACAGAAGCAAATACTGACTCTAGTTGAAACAGATGGCAACCTTTAGTTAGCTATTTTTCTTTTAAAAAGAGAAATACAAGAAATTACAGTCATGCAGAACTTGATGTGTTCCAGTTGAATGCTAATTGTGACAGTTGTCTGTGGCTTTGTAACAGGGGTGGTTTTGTTTAGCCATAAATGCCATGGCCAACAGGGTCAAATACTTATCCAAAGTGGCTGTGTGTAGACTGGCTTGCAATCCAGCTGTGTTGAAGCAGAGTTTGTACATTTGAGTAATTTTTTTCTTTGACTTTGTCTGAGTCTGAGTGGATGAAAAACCCCACTGAAGAACAAGCCAAAGGCTTGAGTGTTGGAAATGAGCAATTGCCTCTCTGTGTGTCTACCTTTCTGCACGAAAGGTGCTTCTCCACCGTTTGCAGTTACTGTGCATTATTTTTGGCACTAGTGGCCCCAAAGTTTCTGAACTGATGGCCATGGCAAGTGCTGGGGCAGCTCTGCTCTGCAGTGCCTAATTCTGGCTCTCACCTTCACTTCCCTCACTAAACCTTTTTTTTGCTTTTCTGCATTTTAGTTTTCTGCTCCTTTTTTTTTTCCCCAGCTCCTTCTTAATTACATGTTGATTTAGCTTCCTTTTTATCCTAAGTTCTTTAATTCATACTAGTATTTTATGTGACTTGCTGTCATAGAAACGAGGGCTTTAGAAAACCTTACGAGCTCATGTAATCCATTTCACTACATCAAGGAAAAACCTACTCTTTTTAAACCAACTCTGGCAGACATCCATCTCACCTATTTTTAAGAACCTCCAGCGAAGCGGATTGCGTGAGCTCTCTGGGTGATCAACTGAGTGCCTTGCATTTTTAATAATATTCCTAAAATCCTGACTGTTGCAGTTTTAAGTCAGATTCCTTCACCAGAATGTCTCTGAAAACTCTGACCAGCGCAAACTGTGTTGCCAGTTCAAAGCTATTCTGCTCATATCTCTCTAGACCTTTTACTTTTGGTGTCTGTTTTTGAACTTACTCTCTTGACTCTTAGGGCATTTGTGAATCAGTTAATTTTAGTTCCATCTCGTCATGTGGTCCCTGCAGGTAGTATTGCCTTGTTTGCATCGGCTGAACCCTAAATGTGCGGTTGCGCTCTTGACATGTTATAGCTGCATCTTCCCTTGGACGGTCTCAGACAGTCTCCTCCCTGAAAGCACGTGCAGACTATAAAAAGCTTGATCATATAGAAAGAGGCTGAACTACATTGCCCTTATCATCACTGAACACAGAGACTGCCTCCTCATTTCAGTGTCCTGTTTGGAGACACTCCTTGTGGCTTTTAATCTCTTCCTCGGCTGGTCTGAACTGGCACCTTGACTTGTCCCTCTGCCTGTCCTGGTGTATCCTCTTCTGAATTTGGAGGATCCCTCCCTCCTCCTGTTCATTTGCCTATTGTTATATATTAAAACTGCTTTTTGTCTTTCGTGGGTAAAGTAGCAGTTTTCATAGAATCATAGAATTTGATTTGTGTGGGAAGGGACGTTAAAGGTCATTTAGTTCAAGCTCTCCTGGCATAGGCAGGGACACCTTCCACTAGACCATGTTGCTCAAAGCCCTGCCCAACCTGGCCTTGAACACTGCCAGGGATGGAGCATCCACAACTTCTCTGGGCAACCTGTTTCAGTGTCTCACCGCTCTTATTGTGAAGAATTTCTTCCTAATATCTAAATGTACCTTCTTTCAGTTTAAAGCCATTCCTCCTTGTCCTGTCATTACACACCCTTGTAAAATGTCCCTCTGCAGATTTCTTGTCAGTCCCTTTAGGTACTGAAGGGCTGCTCTGAGGTCTCCCTGAAGACCTAACAACTCAGCTCTCTCAGCGTGTCTTCACAGGAGAGCTGCTCCAGCTCTCTGAGCATTTTCATGGCCTCTCTGGACTCATTCCAACAGGTCCACATCCTTCTTATATTAGGGATCCAGAGCTAAATGCAGTACTCTAGGTGGGGTTTTTCAAGAGCAGAATAGAGGGGGGAAATCACCAATCTTGACTTGCTGGTCACCCTCCTTTTGATGCAGCCTGGCATACAGTTGCTTTTCTGGGCTGTCAGTGCATGGTGTCAGCTCATGTTGAGCTTCTCATCAACCACTATCCCCAAGTCCTTCTTAGGGCTGCTCTCAATCCATTTTCCACCCAGCCTGTATTTGCGTTTGGGATTGCCTGACCCAGGCGCAGGACCTCTCATTTGGCCTTGTTGGACTTCATGAGGTTCACATGGGCCCACCTCTCCAGCTTCTCAAGATCCTTCTGGATGGCATCCTTTCTCTCCAGTGTGTCAACCACACCACACCCACACAGCTTTTTCTCTTGTTGTACAAAGTTTTTAAAGATTTCTGCTTATATATAGCTTTTTAAACACTTTTCTTTTTTCCACACTGTTTCTGTTTAATTCCGTGAAACAATTTGTGGTTATGTTTGTGAAGCATACCATATGTAAAAATCTTGCTTTGTAACTTGGATAGCCCCATCGTAAATAAGTTGGCATTACACATTTTCTGACTTGCAGGTACAAGCTTGGACCCAGGGAGGTGTAGCCAGGAGGGGCTGGAAGGCAAAGCAGTGATGACATGTTCAGTATCCAGGTGGAGGGCCAAGAGGGCAGCTGCACTGTGCTGGGTTGCATTCCAATGTGCTGATCCGTGGAACAGCGTTGGCATATGCTTTGGAAGCTGCTGCTTGCTCTGCTGGCTGTAGGGAAGGGTCTGGGGTGATGGCAGTAAAAGAAGGGGTGAGTCTTTGCAGAATAATTTTGTATGATCGTGGCCTATTCTGAGCAGGCGAGACATTTGGAGCCTTGGCATGTCTTTGTCGTGTCTTTGTGTACTGTGCTGCCTCCGGTAGCGCAACAGTTAATTACTCCAGAGTGGATTGTTGAGAATTTTTTCTTCCTCTTGATTCCTGAACTAGTTAATTAAGTTGTAGAGAAGTTATATTTTCTCACTACTTGGGGCTTAATGGGGTGGAGGCTTTGGAAACAGTTTAACAATTTCACATTTTATGTGCTCTAATGAATTTCCCAGGATTTTGGAAAGGTTGTATCCAACTTTAGTACCATAATTTCCAGAGTTTTATTTATTCTGAAATAAGTTAGCAGTGGATTAAGAGGCACAAAAAGCCAACAGATTACAAATGAACTAATGAAGACATTTCTTTTGGATAAAGAGCATGACTCACAGTTGTGACTTGCATTTATGTACTGCTGACCATGAGTTTCACTAGAACAAAGCTGTTATTGGGGTTCTTCTTCCATCCCCTTCTATTTCAAATCTGTATTTGATTTCAGGTGCAGAAAAGAGAGGGTATTCAAGGACCAGAAACAACTCTGAATCTGCAAGAACTCCCCAGAACTTCGATAGGAAGAGGCAACTCTCTGAATCGCAGACAGAAACAATGAACAATTCAGACAGCAGAATAAATCCTAGACAACTGGGAACTCCCAGAGGTATTAAAGCAGAGTGTGTACAGGCTTCAGGAATAAGCTGCCCTGAAGCATGTGCTCGGCACTATTAAAAGATGGGCTGGGATGAATGCTCTAAACTCTAAAATGAGCTGTAAAAGACTGTTGATTATTTGTAAAATATGATTATTCCAGGCTTTTTGGTGCTCTGAAGTTGGGTGCCAGTATTGCTTTGTAAACTGTTCACAGAAGCTCAACTTTGAATACAAAGCGTCTGTACAGCTGCTCTTAAGATATGTAGATGAGTTTGATGGACAAGATAACACTTACGAATTTTTGTTTGCAGGAGGAACCTATGCTGCTGTCCCAACTTCAGGTGATAGAAAGAATCTAAATAAGCCCACCCGAGGGAGGAAGAAGAAGAGTGTATTTGAAGCCTACATGTCAAAAGAAGATGTATCAGCAGGACTGAAAAGGGGAGAGCTAATTCAGGTGCCTGGAACATAAAATGTCCATTTCTTGTGATAAGTCTGTGAAGATCGCAGGCAGATGTTAGAAATCAGTGTTGGTTGTTTGCATGACAGGGAGCTGATGTATCACTTGTAGATGCTAGAGGAAGATTTTTTTTTTCCTTTTTCAGAAGGTCCTAGAAGTGAAACAAAATTTTTCCATTAAGCTGAAGTGTAGATTTTTTATTTTTTTGATTGCACTGATTTACAATTCTGTAAAGTTCCTGATGCAAACTCATGATGAACTGCAGAGTTCTGGTTGAATGATCTGCCAGTCATTGTTGTGGAGACACTTGCTTTTGCAAATGATGCCCACAAACACAGGAGGTGCTGGCAGCTTCTGTCTTTTTCAGTATAAGTAAAAAAATAAATGCCCTTAGCAAGAGACTTCTTGCTGAAATTCCTCATAAAGATGTTAATTAGTCCTCAGCAAGGAGGTGCAGACAACTCTGCGTCCCTATTCTTTTTTTGTTCTATCAACTCTTCCCAGAAGCCTCCCTCCCAGAAAAAAAAAAGAGAGTGATGGTGCAGGTGATGCTCTGGTCCCTGGAGTCTCAATGCCCTGATGCCTACCAGGCCATTGCAATAACTGGTTATAAACTATGATGTAACTTGTTAAATTGGTATCAAATGGCCGGGCAAAAGTACACACACCCTTAATTTGCTTGCGTAATTTTCTTTGCACCTCACTAAGGCCATAGGGCTGATGCAGTCACTGATGACAGTGTATGGTTTACTGAAGTAAGGCACAGGTAGTAAATGGAACTGAAGAGCCCATTGAGATACAGAAAATCATTTGCGTGTGTGTGCGGTTCTTTGCCTTAAACATCTAGCAATAAGCATGTTCTCATTTTACAGATTCTAAAGGTCAAAGATTGGACTTTGCGCTTCCATTTGGAGCAGCAAAACTGCAGCCATAATTAGGCAGCAATTGTTCTCTGAATGTCTAGTAAAATGTGGGGGAGGGTCTGCCATGTGTGTGGGTAGCTGGATCTCAGAAAGGGTTTTGCATAGAGACAGGCAGGGCTGAGGTTCACTGAGGAGCAGGAGAAGAGCTAGAACCCCTGTTGTGGTACAGTCCTCAACTGCATAGTGTTCAGGACACACCTGGTGTCCCAGTGAAATCAGGCTGTTCAGGGAAAAAAGGCACATGGAAGTCAGTGAGGTTATGACAGACACTCATGCTGTGGTATAGTTTACCCAAACACACCCTGGTGGATTATGTTGTAATGCCAGTGAGATATGATACTTTCATCAATACATGGAAGTTGCAAATGGCATCACTTCACTTTTTGTCTGATTTCTTGTTATAATTGCATAGTAGTTCTTGTATAATAATACAGTGGTGTAATTTCCAGAGGTATGATGAAGATTCCACATGTAAGATTGCCTGATTCTGTCTTGAACACCAATCTGATGAGCTCATAATTTTCAGAAAAATTACTATGTCCCATATCCCTGCTGATGATCAGAGTGGTCCACTGGGCTACTCAGACCTTAGACCAGTGCCTTTTTAAAGGCTGTGGTAGACATCCACAGTTAGGAAGCAAATGGTGAGGGAAGAAACGGAAGCTTCAAGGTATGGCTTCTCCCCATGGCTGCAGTGGTATAAGGCAACAACTTAAGCTTCTAATTTAAACTTCAGGAGTGTTTTTGGCCATGCATTCTGATATCATTAGGTGCAGTATGTGTGGCCTACTATGAGATCGGGTGCAGCTGCAGATGAGGCACATCAGACTATGATGGCTACCTGAGAATACCATTGAAATGCTGAGTCCCAGGGGACCTGTGATTGCATGCTCTCTGGCAAAAGAATCCTAAATTCTTGTAAATGCGTAGTGTCTACTTCAGATTGTGTGTTGCATAACTGGGAGAGTCATACTCTTCCATACATATTTCTGAAGCTGTATCTATTTTCTTTTCATCCACTTCCACGTCCCAGGAACAGTTGAGGCTGTAAAAGCTGGGTATAATCACTTTGGGCTGAGTGTCAGATCATGAGAATCCTGGCTCAGCATCTCTCATCTTCAGCTCATTCATCCTTATGATCTCATCAAGACCATTCATAATTGCAGTCTTAGCCAGCATAGGTGAGAAAGTAACTTCAGTGAACAGATAAATACTCAGTGCTGTTCTGTGCAACGGCAAGAGACATAATGAACAAATACCTGTTGTTTTAATACCCAAAAGCAGGGCATTGGTCTGGCATGGTAAAATACAAAACTGCTCCACAAGATCCTATGGAAGAGGAAGATAAACCTGTTGGTCTGAATCTGGTGGTCCTGAGCAAAGTTGAGTGCTAGTGAGACAGCAGCATGACCCTGAGCAGGGACTGTCCCCTGGAGCATCCTGGAAACAGTGATCTGCATATATTTGTATGGGAACTTGAGAGATTTCTTGGAGGGAAAAGACCCTACTATGAGCTCTGAGGATGTTGCAGGACAGTGGCAATGCAGCTACTCAACTAAATGCTTCTGAAAGCCCAACCTGTGGAAAAACTACTGACAGATGTAGAGATCACTCAGATAAAACATGAGTGCCATGAAGATTAAGTAGTTCTAGGTCAGGAAGAACAACAGTCTTATCTTTATGGGTGCTGACGTCTGTCAGTAATAACAGTCTTAATGGCTTCTGGTACTGTATCTGACATAACTCAGCTTTTGATAAGTAACACGGAGAATTGTGCCCTGTGGGATTCCTGAATTCATTTAATCATGTGATGTGTGTGGAAGTGTCCTTCTGAAAGAAAGGGGATCTGGGATTAAGCGCTTAAGAGTGCATAGACTTCCAACTTTCCTGCCTGTAAAACTGTCTGCAGTGAGCTAACACCAAGCATTATCACGTTGAATGGAGTCACATTGGATGGTCTGAAGGCAAACAAGATTGAATAACTTTTGCATAGCTATGGAAGTGTTGGCTACACATAACAGATTTAGTAAGGTTATGTAGTAAGGAGCATTGACCCAAAGGACCATAATCATACTGAGAAGCACTAGCCAGAAACTCATGTCTGCTCCACGCCTCCAGTGTCTCATAGACCCTCCCTGCAGGGCTGCTGGGGTCAGGTGGAGCAAGAGTGAGCAGCTTACGGAGATGCAGAGCACGCTCTGCTGTTAAGAGGGTGTTTTTCCTTGTGGTTGCTCTTTTGTGGTTGTGAAGGCTGGGGCTTCCCTCATTTTCATGGATTGTTTTGTCAAAGGTGACTTCGGTAGCAAGCAGATTTTTGAACCCCGGCCCTTTTTGTTGTTTTGTACATATCAAAAAATCTAGTCAAATGTGTTGTGATAGGTGTTACACACTACTGCTTGGTTTGAGATGCTTCAAGTTTAGTCTGAGTATTGCCTGCCCTGGTTCTAGCAGAGCAACTTGAGAAATCATGACCTTTTTTTATTTCATTGTGGAAGCTCAATAAGGTTAGAAACTGTTTTGCAAGTATGTGGGAAGCTGACTTGAGTAATCAGAAAATGTTTTAGAAATCTTCCTCCAAACCTTTCTCTTCCCTTTCAAAACAAAAGCCCTACTGACATAAAACCACTGATAAATATAGCAGCTATTATTTGCAAGCTATTGTAAAATAATACAATATCAGTGTGACATCATGAGACTCTGCAGCCAGATCCTCACCCCCTAATACACATATGAGAACAGTTGTTCATTGCAGATGGGGTGGGTGACTGGTTCCAGATATGACATCACAGCGTGAAATGTACAACATTGTAAATAGGATTTTCATAGGCACAGATAATAGGGCCCATCTGCTTTCTAAGATATTTTTTGGGAGTTCCTTGCTTAAAGGAAAGAGCAGAAGTATTTTAATGCTACTTGACGTAAGAATTCTAATCTGATCATAATTAGGTAGTGCATATAAAATGTAGAGAAACTCGCTGCATAGTAAACATGGTAACACTTTGCTTCTCTGTGTATTTGCTGGAGCTGGGCATCCATGTGTGTGTAGCCACTCTGGCGCCTTCTGGGCTATGGACACAAAACCTGATTTTTCATGCACATAATGGATGTTTGCACCTGGCTGATTGACAGCTGCCCCAAACTATTTGAGAGAATTCTGCAGAGTAACACAGGATAGCCACTCATGTGCTCTGGAATGGTGGGTAGATGCTGGTATGGGAGTTGTTTGACTTGATGTCAAGCAGGACAGCCATCTCTTTTCAGTTTTTCCTTTCCATAGCATCTTCCTTTACTAACACCCTATTGTTTTTGATGGCTGATTCTGGGAAATAAGAGGAAAAGAAAGACCACTGAAATTTTTCCATTAATGGGTACCAGTGTTAATAGAGGTTGATGACAGAGAGTTAGCTCTCACTTTGCCTAAGCATAAAATATCCTCAAGGTTGCTCCCAGTGGGTTATCTTTGGGTTTGTGCTGTTGTCCTGGGTTGTGCCTGCCATGTAGCTAGTTAATGCTAGCTACATAGGCATGAAATAAGACATCACAGCAAAGTATTCAAATAGTGCCTACAGAATATACAGTATATGGTGCTGGTATTTCCAAACTTAAGCAAATAAAAACAATGGAAAACCTTCAGAAACCTGCAAATTTCTAGAGATGGCCAAACTTTCACATGTAATCAGCTTTATTTTCCTATCATCTTGAGTGCTTCCCAGAATACATAAAAAATTAAATGCTGCAGTAAATTTTTAAGGAAGCAATTCCTGTGAGAGGTTCCTATGATTGCTTAACACAGAAGTACAAACAGATGGAATCTGTTCATATAACAAATTGGCCAACATTATTTCAAATACACAAGTGGAGAAAGTTTTGAAGCTTCAGCCCAAAACAGAAGCCTGTCTGAAGGCAGATACCTAGTTGTATTTCCGTAAGAATCCAGCGCTGTCAGTTACAGCTACAGTCACCTGGATCACAATTCCCAGGACCTTCTTGGGATGGAGGTGGCACTGGTGTGTAGCCTGTGAGTCCTTGGTTGGCTCTTCCTTTCTCTTGGATGGACCTGAGCACAAGCTGCAAAACTGGTTGATTTACTTTAGAGGGGTGATATGAATTTGTGGCAGGTGACTTGAGCATTGAATTGGCAGATAACAAAGCAGAAATAGACCGTGGAGTTTCAAATGTATTTGAGATAGTTTAACTTTAAACATGTTTAAACAGAGTTTAATCCTATAGACTTTAAATGTTTGGTTTTGGTAAAGCCTTTTGATTCTTCTTTGGAAACGTTCTTTATCACAGAATTACTGCTGCTGCCTGTTTGCAGGAATAGCCTAAGCAGCTAGAGCCCCATAAGGCTGATAGCAGCTGCCATGCAAGCTCATGCAAGCTCAGTAGGCCAGCTTTTTATCTTTCCTCCTGTCCTCCAAAACAAACAAAACCACCATTCTGCTTTTCCAAAACAGAGCAAAGCCAAGTGTTTGTTTTCTGTTTAATGAAGTTGGTGGATGCTCAGCAAAAAATGTATGAAGAGAGCAGGAGGGCTTGGATCCTTAGTTCACCCAGTAGCAGCAACAGCTAGTGATTCAACATCTCTTCAATGACAGACTGCAGTAGATCAGCTTAAGCCTATCACAAAACTGCCTTTTGACGTTGAATTACTCGGATGCTAAGTTGTCAAGTCTTGAGATGTATAATGGAAATTTAGATGTATCTCTCATGTTTTACAGTAGATATATTACTCACAGCTCTCTAATTTAAGTGATGTTATATAAAATTAATAAGATTCAGGCATAATCTTTCTCCTTCTTCTCTTTTTTTAAGGGACCCTTGAGAATAAATCCTAAGAAGTACCATGAAGCCTTCATTCCATCTCCAGTAAGTGTAATTTTATAATGCTTTAAAGTTCATAAGTAAAGGTGCATTAGGATAAGAGTTATGCTGTGCACAAGAGGTCACTCAGAGGTGAATGAGTTGGAGTAAATGAACGTGATCTGGATTTTCTTTTCAATCAGATATTCCCAAACAAATCCAGCTTTTAATACCTTACAGAACTACTTAACTTAGCTTGTGCTTAAGTTTGGGATACTTCTGGGTTCCATAGAAGCCAGCTGAAGTCAGGTTTGAGGACCACCAGATAGTGTAATTGGAAACCCTTGGTTTATAGCTGCAGAGGTTTTATAGATTTTCCACTGATTTAGGTTAATCTTCCCTAAACAAATATGCTCTCCGTTTTTGACCTGCTGCATGAGCTAATTTGAAAAGTCATTCCAGAAATAATATGCATGATTCCTTTTCATGTGCCTGCTTTTGCACAGATCCTATCTCTGTTGGCTTGTGATATACTTCTGTCACAAGGAACTGGCTTGTACCTCCTCTTTCCGTATTTTCACAGAAAAGAAGGGCTCTTGCAATTTCAGGGATTTTCAGTAGGGAAGGTGACCTCACAGCTGAGACAGGGGTTTTTATCTGGAACTGACTTGGTCAAAACGTTGCCATCAGCAAGAGAGAGTTTCCTACTGAAATGTTTTGCTGGTGTGGGGGAGAGAAGGCAGAGCTTGCCCTCAAACAGTGAAATGCTGACTCTGTTGTTCCTGCTACTGACAGTGCTATTGTTTTGGGGCGTCTGTTGAAAGGCTTGAAATTTGGGGCATTGTCATTTCACATTGTTGATTTGGGATAATGTTTCAGAGCACAGTTTGTTAGAGAAGGCTGGCATTACAAGAATGGAGGAAGGTAGAGGATGCATGAAGTAGATTAACTAGAGGAAGAAGTACCGAGCAGCTCTCTGGTAGATCAGGAGACCAGCACTGTGTGTGAAAGAAATGCCTTCACAGGTGTCCTTACAAGTGTGTAAGTGTAAGCTGTTAAACGTATTGTCAGAAATTACAAAATGCAAGGTTAGATGAGAAATACAGCTACTCACATGAGTTGAGTTGGTATCCATCTGTTGCCTTCTACAGTCAGTTGCTGTTTGTTCTGCCTCCAGGAACACACACATTAAGGAGGGTAAAGTGAGGCTGTTGTCTCGGCTATCTTTCTACTTTTCTGCCCTTTGTAGATCTGAATGCCAGAACCAGCTTTGCTTCTGATAACAAGCAGAATCAACACCTGGATGAGGATGACTGTGGCTGTTGTGAACACAGTCCTCACTTTAGGACATGTTTTAGGAAGCTCATCCTTCACATAACATTATTTGGCATAATGTAGGGTTCGCAGCCTGTCATGTTCTGCAGGATTTCCCATCTTTGCCAGATGCTGCAAGAGCTGTAGCTGTGAAACATCACCCTTTCTTTCCTGCTGTTGGCTAGGGCACTGTACCCCTTTCTCTTCAGTTCTGACATAGCTATAGCTTTATGGAGTTCAAATGCAACAGCTGTCACCTTCTAACATCAGAAATCACAGAGTGTTTGTTGCTGTACATGTACTCTTTCTGCTTGTCTCATTGTTTCATGAAGAGTTTGAGGGAATGGCCCAGGGCCTTTCTGTTGAGAGCTACCCGGAGAATAGATCTAAGCATTTAAATCTGCACCACACATCTTGTGTCTTTTCTGCACACGGTAGTGTGATTTGAAGTCACGGCATTGTCAATGTGAAGAATGACACTGCTGAGCCTGAGTGATGAAGTGACTGTGATGGTGCTGTGCTTGTGAAAGACACTTCTAGAACAGATGAAAGCACTGCAGATCTCCCTCTTGTCAGAGAGGGATAGAGAGCAATGCCAGTGATACACACAGGTGGCCATGGAGCAGTAAGAGTCTGGTGCTTCCTGAAGAGGGCTGCAGAAGTCTTGAAGCCTTTGTGGCCAGTACAGTATATGCACCCCAGGGGCAGTTGAGACTTTCAAGTGATTGTGTTCTGTTGTGATTCACTGCCATGTTAATTGTGTTAGTAATCTAATGATCCCGATGACTGGTAAAAGGAAAATATAACCCCCATTTTCAAGAAGGGGAAAATGGATGACCCGGGGAATTACAGACCAGTCAGTCTCACCTCTGTGCCTGGCAAAATCTTGGAGCAGATTCTCCTGGAAGGCATGCTAAG
>JBCJKH010057114.1:9400-27155 GCA_039877255.1 Loriculus beryllinus | reverse complement strand
TTCAGTGTGTGCTTGCAGCCCAGAAAGCAACCGTATCCTGGGCTGCATCCAAAGGAGCGTGACCAGCAGGTCCAAGGCGGTGATCCTGCCCCTCTACTCTGCTCTCGTGAGATCTCACCTGGAGCACTGTGTGCAGTTCTGGTGTCCTCAACATAAAAAGGGCATGGAACTATTGGAACAAGTCCAGAGGAGGCCACGAGGATGATCAGGGCACTGGAGCATCTCCTGTATGAAGACAAGCTGAGAAAATTGGGGCTGTTCAGCCTGGAGAAGAGAAGCTGCGTGGAGACCTCATAGCAGCTTTCCAGTATCTGAAAGGGACCTACAAGGATGATGGAAAAGGATTCTTCATCAGGGACTGTAGTGATAGGACAAGGGGTAACAGGTTTAAACTTAAACAAGGGAAGTTCAGGTTAGATATAAGGAAGAAGTTTTTTACGGTGAGGGTAGTGAGGCACTGAAATGGTTTTCCCAGAGGAGTGGTAGATGCTCCATCCCTGGCAGTGTTCAAGGCCAGGCTGGACAGAGCCTTGGGTGACATGGTGTAGTGTGAGGTGTCCCTGTCCATGGCGGGGGGGCTGGAACTGGATGATGGTAAGGTACTTTCAACCCTCACCATTCTGTGGTTCTGTGATTCTGTGATCATATGATCTTTCTACTGCTTGGAAAAGCTTCACGATCAGTGCCAAGCCAGGGGAACCATTACCCCAAATTTTTTTTCTGCTTATTTGCTTTGTTGGTGAAGCGGGAGCTGTTTCAATGTCTAGGACAGCAGTAGTGACAAACTGCCGAGTGAGTCCTCCCCTTGCTGAAACAGCCTGTGCTGAGTAGGTGTCTTCCAAGTGAGTCCTTCCAGGTTTTCAGTGTTGTGTGTTATCTCTTTCTGTTTAGGCCATCACACTCCCCCTGCTGGGGGCCCCTTTTCAGCGCTCACTCCCAGCATTTGGCCTCAGGAGATCCTGGCAAGATACACCCAGGTACAGTGTGGGGCTGGGAGCGGGGTGTTCTGTGGGACCCTGGTGATTTCTGGTGGTCTCTGAAAGCCATAGGGAAAAGGAGGGAGGGGTGCGCTTTTACTCCAGTGGTTGGTTGTGAATGCTTGTTTGCTATTTAAACTTCACATGTTTTGCGGCTGCATCCTGGCTTTTGCAAGAACATCTTTTACAGCACAAAGAAACTTGTGTGAATTATTGCCTCGCTGTTTTGCAACTATTGTTCCACTTTGAAAATGTTGACACCTTCAGGGAGTCTCTGTCATCATCAAGCTACTCAAGCTTGTGCACAGCAGGAAATGCTAGCCTCGAGACTTGTCACCAGGTGGGCAGAGCAGGAAGGAAGGGAGCAGCCGTGGAATTTTGTAACTTACCCACAGTGTTTCCTGAAAGCAGTTGGGCCCTGTAGAGCAGAGTAAAGCTTACTGTGGAGCTATGCTAGAAGCACGCCTCTTGGGTGCTGCCTAGGTGTAATGCTTGTGGGAGACCACACAGGAGGAGCAGGGGCCTTGCAGAAAAGGAGATGTATCTGTAGGTTTTCACTACACAAAAAAACCTGGTTGTAAACTCCTGCAATGCCAACCATGAGCACAGATGAGGAAAGTTGAGATTTGGGTCATGGACCTTCATTTCTTTTGGCCTGTAATTTGGGCTTGCTTCACAGGTGCAGATCCCAGTTTTGCCTGTCGAATTTCAGGGAGCTGAATTTGCAGTGTGTGAGCAGAGGTAACATACAGGATTGCTGTGTATTAGACACATAGACAATAGAGACCACTTGAGCTGGTGTGTGTGGATTTCTCAGTCCATGAGGAGGGCTGCATGCCCCTCCAGGTGGGAAGTTCTGATCTTGATATAGTGCTGGAAAAAGGATTGCTGGCAAAATCTGTGCAGGTGTGAAGACAGGGCTTCACGACTTCTATGGGGAAGTCAAAATGGGAATGGCATACTTACTTGCCATACTTTCAGCTGGGAATCGTGGTGGGAGGCATTGGAAATGAAAAGGGCAAGGAAGTCTAGTCTAGTCACTCAGAGGGCACAGTGTGGACAGTGGTGGGATGGGGCAATATCCAAATGTCTCTGTTTAGTTGTTCAGAGTTGTGTCTGTTCTCCTTCTTCACGTCTCCTAGAAAGAAGAATCTGTCGAGCAGCCAGAGTTCCACTATGATGAATTCGGTTTCCGAGTTGATAAGGAAGGTAAAGCCAGTCCCCTTCCATTGTGTCCTATATCCAGTCCTTTCCATGCTTCAGAGTATGACAGGTGGATTTGCCAACTATTCTATGCCAAGTCTCATCTACCCATCTGTAGACATCATTCTGTATCCTACCACTGTAAATGACTATGTTGGACTTATGGGGGTCTGGAGCATAGGCTATGAAGCAGAGTCATTTTCATCCTCTTATGCTTGTGCCATGAGTAAGAGGGAGAGCAATTGCAGCTGGCCATTGAACTACAACAGCTGGCTGCCTTTGCAAAGAGGAAGAGAAGGGAGTGGGGAAAATAGGAATGGCTTTACATGCTCTGAGAGTACATTTCTAGGGCTCAGACGATATGGTGCAAGGGCAGAAGTTGTTTGCATGTGAGCACTGAGGCACCTTGACTCATAGAGGGTCTTCTTTGAAGCAATGACCTGGAGATGAGGACAGGACACAGTGATTTTCTTCAGCCATAACATTTGATTGACTCGTGCATTATAAAATCTGCAGAAGGATTTGGACTGCGTTGTTGGGATGTGTTATATGGTGAAGGACAGAGTGCCTTACGTCAAACCTGTACTTTTGCTGAAGTATCTATTTTAGAAAGCCAGCCTCAGGTTAAGGTGCTCTCTCATTGTGAATTTGGAAGTGTTCTTGTTAAAGCTATTTTGGTGATTCAGTACACCCAAAGTTAAAATTTTGCACCTCATTACCTGCATGAGCACATACTTTCTGCTTGCCACCTCTGGGGCTTGCTATGCTTTTGTCAGCCTGATTTACAGATCCTTACAAAACCCAGTAGGATGACTGCTGCCAGGATCTTGTTTAATTCTAGCCACGCTCTGTTCTAAATCATGATTAAGTAGGGACTAGAAGCCTGCTGACAGCTTCTTTAGTTCTCAAGGCCCTACTGCCTTTTGCTTATGACCATAGAATTTGCTGCATGGAGAAGACAGAAACCAAGCTTTTCTTTTCCGTGCTGAGGCTGGAGGATGTGAATGTTTTTATGTGCTTTCTTTGGATGGCCATCCTACTCCCTGCCCTATGTTCATTCCCTCTCCTGCTTTCCTCACTCACATGTTTCCATTTCTGTGCTGAGGCAGATGGTGCTGAGCCAAACTCCAGCAAGCTTCTGGGGATCCCACTGACAGAGGAGCCACAACAGAGGCTCAAGTGGCAGGCTCATCTGGAATTCACACATAACCATGACGTGGGCGACCTCACCTGGGACAAAATTGAGGTTACCCTACCTCATTCAGACAAGCTGCGCTCCCTGGTGCTAGCTGGCATCCCACATAGCATGAGGCCACAGGTGAGGATGCTGCCTGTTCTGAGCAGGCTCTCCTGCCTGGAGTAAGACCGTGGAGCGAGAGCACTTTCTCTTGGTTGAGAGGGTGCCAGATTTTGACTTTCTGAGTGACTTTGTGACTCCTCTTGTCTTTGTTCACCCTCTTCCCGTAGTTGTGGATGCGCCTGTCTGGAGCCTTGCAGAAGAAGAGGAATTCAGAGATGTCGTATCGGGATATTGTGAAAAACAGTTCTAACAATGAAACCATTGCTGCCAAACAGGTAGGAGACACACTGCCTAGTGCTGACTGGGCACAAGGGAATGGGGAGAAAGGGAAGATGTGCTGTGTGAGGAGGAAGGGGTCTGACACCTGCAGCAGGGACAGTTGAGAGGACATACGTGGTTGAGAGGACGTACGTGGTTGAAACTTGCTCTGCATATGTTCACACCACCAAGAAGCTAGATGCAAAATGGTTGGAAGAAGGAACAACACTGCTCAAGGGACACCTCTGGGCTGTTCACCTCCAAGTCCTCTGTCACAGATACAGCCAGGTTGTTGGTTTGTCTCTGGAATAGGTTTGTTGGAAAGCCTTCCTTGAAATCCAAGCAGAAGAAATTCTTAACTAGTATGCTTGCTATTCTTAGTGGTGAAACTAGTGGTTGAGTTTAGGCAAGTATTCCTTGGGAGTCACCAAGTCACTGTGTCTCACATGTCACTGAAGGCTGTTAAACTGACGCCAGGTGCTTGGGCAAGCCACCCTTCTTTGGTGCCTAAGAACTTACGGATGGCTGTGGGGAGGCAGAGTTCCCTGAGACAAGGGGCTATGGGGAAGTGCACAGAGCAGAAGGCTCAGATACTGCAAACTGACTCTGTCCTTGTTTGTGGCTCTCCGGCAGATTGAAAAGGACCTGCTACGCACAATGCCCAGCAACGCCTGCTTCTCCAACATGAACAGTATCGGTGTGCCACGGCTACGCAGGATACTACGTGGACTTGCCTGGCTCTACCCAGAGATTGGATATTGCCAGGGCACTGGCATGGTAACCTGCTTTCAGAGTGTCTTTGTGACAGGGATAGTTTTGTCTGTAGTTGCTATGCTGGTGCAAATGATTAGAGGCAATGCTGCCAGATGCTATGGACTCCAGATGAGGTGAACGAAATCCCTTCCACGTGGAATATTTTTCTCAGTAAGGGAGTAGCAGCATGTATCCAAAGATGTGGAGGAATTCAGTCCACTTGTTGGAGGAGAGCATGCATTACACTCAGAAGAAATCCCTTCTGTGGAGATTGCAAGAGAGCTGCTGAGAAGGAGGATGTTCATCACCTAGATACTGGTCCATCTCTCCACATGAGAAAGTGCAGAAAGAGTTCTGCTCCTCTTAGGGCATATGTTTCTTCTTCTTTCAAAATCCTAGGTGGCTGCCTCTCTGCTGCTCTTCTTGGAGGAGGAAGATGCCTTCTGGATGATGTGCGCTATCATTGAGGAACTGGTGCCTGCCTCCTACTTCAGCACCACCCTGATGGGTGTACAGACAGACCAGCGTGTCCTGCGACAGCTCATTGTGCAATACTTGCCTCGCCTGGACAAGCTGCTCCAGGAGCACGACATTGGTAAAAGTGTGCCCTAAAAACCATAGCTTTTCTTGCCAGGGTGACATGCAGACAAAGATTATTGTTCTTGTTTCACAAAGAGAGAAGCAGGGCTAGGAGCAAACCTGGCCCTGGAGGCACTGCATGGTCATCTTTAAGCTGAGAGGACAGCATTTAGGAGAGTCCCTGTTCACTGGCTGGCTGATTTCTTATGTTGTGATTCTTTTCTGTACCTCTGTTCACAGAGCTCTCCTTGATCACCTTGCACTGGTTCCTCACCTCTTTCGCTAGTGTCGTTCACATCAAGCTGCTGCTGCGCATTTGGGACCTGTTCTTCTATGAGGGCTCTCTGGTGCTGTTCCAGCTCACTTTGGGCATGCTCAGTATGAAGGTAATTTCTTCCTTCTCTTCCTCCTTTATAGTACTTTGATGTTTAATCCTGAGTTTTAGTTAGTTAAATAGTTAGGAAAGTTCTTTAGGGCAATATGGTTTTATATCTGCTTCTTGTACGTGGTTGGAAGTGCGCTAAGGAAGACAACTTCCTGCTGCCTTCAGAACTGGAGGCTGTGAAAAATCTCCAAGGTACTATGCAGGAATCTGGGATTGCTGGTTTTCTCTCATAATTAAACCCCATCAGCTGTCCCTTCAGTTTAGATCCCAGCTTGAGGGTTCATCTTAGCTAACCCAAGGCACCTCCTGATTTTGCACAATCTATGAGCAGAGATTTAAAGCAGAGATTATGGTCATCTGGGAAGCTTTTGATGGCACTGTTGAGTGCTCCAAAAGATTAGCATTGTCCTGACCACAAGTGGTTTGCCTGGCCTACCTGATTTAACCACATGATCTTTTCCTTTTTATGTAAAAAATGATTCTGTGGTTCAGCTTCTTCTTTGAAGAGCAAGGGTGAGCCTGCTGGGAGTAAGGGGAAGATAGAGCACAGCTGGACATAATAGGCACTCTAGAGTGTGTGAGACTGAGCAGCTTCCGTTCTCTTATTCCCAGCTAGATCCCGCTTTGCCCAGTCCTAGTGATGGGTGCAGAATAGCTTTGATTTTGTCTTTCCTTACTGACTTGATTTCCTTTAAATGATAAATGCTGTGATTCAAAAACATGCCAGCTAAAATTCTGAGGGCAGGTCTCAATGCAGTAGAGCATTAAAAGGTGCTGTTCACCTCCCAAAGATAGCTTGAACTCTCCTGTTGAATTCTTTTATGGAATTTTGAAGTCTTTTTATGGAACTAGACTATTACATCTAGTTACATATACGCAGGCTCTACACTGAATATAAATTGCATCTAGGAGGCCCAAGAGCATAGCTGTAGTGCTCATTGTTCTGTGTGGCAAAATGACTGTTTCATTGCAGGAGGATGAGCTAATCCAGTCTGAGAACTCTGCCTCAATCTTTAACACGCTCTCGGACATCCCCAGTCAGATTGAAGATGCAGATGTGCTGCTGCAGGAGGCCATGCGCGTGGCTGGCTCCCTGACAGATGTGGCAGTGGAGACTCAGCGTCGCAAACACTTGGCCTACCTCATTGCTGACCAAGGGCAGCTGCTCAACTCCAGCACCACTGTCAACAATTTATCCAAAGTGAGTGCTGCTCATGTACGTTTCCTTATGTATGAGAATACAACTCCCAGTTGCTGTTTGTGAGTAAGGAGTCCTCCTGTAGGAGAGGATTATGGCTCCAAGATAACTGTCATCCAGAGGAGAAAAGGTATTGGGAAGTTGGAAGAAGGTCTGTACTAATGAAATGCTGCCAGATCTGTCCTGGTTGATAAATCATCAGGTGAAAGGGATGTTGACATTGATTTTAGTTATCATTAGTGACAGTTCTGATGAAATGTGATGCATTTCATTAATGGAAACTAAAAGAACCAACTGCTTTTGGCAGAATTTGCTTGCAGCACGCAGAGCAGAGTAGGACTTGGAGTTAATCCATTAGTAAGAATCTGATACACTAAAGTAACTCTGGAAGGTAGAGTCAGAAAACGGCATGAGAAGCTGAATAAAAAATGCACCTGTCTTTACTCTTGGACTACAGTCTGCCATTACAGATGATGTAGCTTCTGTTTGGCAAGCCTGTGTGGAATATGTATTTTGATGCTCATCTGTGTGCTTATCACAAGGTACTCCTGTAATTCTAAAATATAATTGGCATCCACTTAGGAATTTATATATAATTACACGTGGACCTGGCTTTGGCAACAAGTACAGTTAGATTATTTACTAGAATCATGGTTGATTCTTGAACTTCAGTTATGCTTTTGTAACAGTTGAGCTATAAATAACCTGTTGCACATGGAGCAGATCAAGCAGTAGGGGTGATTCATTGCATCAGAACCAGAATAACTCTTATCTAAAATTGCTAGTTCACTTTCCTCCCCTGTCCAATGGTAGCTGTCTGGACCCCTTGCCCAAAGCTGCCCAGTGTGGAGGGTTGCTTTATTTTATTTCTGTAATCTGTCCTAATGTGTGTGCTGCATTCTTTATCTCTCTTCTCTCTCCCGCAGATTGTGCGCCGCAGAACTCAGCGCAGGAAATCTGGCATCACCTCTCTGCTTTTTGGTAAGGACAATCCTGTGCATGTCATGTGGTGTTGATGGCTGTAGAAAGGAAGAGAGCAAGCAGAGCAGGTAAACACTGGGGCAGAAGAAGATAGAAGGAAGCCAGAACTGAAGGATGAGAGTGAAAAAATGCAGTTTTCTAGGTGTTTGCTCTGGTCTGAGCTCAGACAGTAAATTTTAGGTTGCATGGTTAGTCCTTGAACAGTGACTAAGAGTGGGCTGCAGCTCAGCCCAGCTATGGTGCCCTTCTTGCACTGACCAACAGGCCAAAAGCATTTTCTGGCAGACTGTATGCAGTCCACAGGCTGGAAGCTGTTACCTCCTGGTCTTACTCTGGAGCATCTTTGAAAATCTGAGGCAAGGAAAGATGGTCTAGTGTGTCACCATCAGAATTTATAAATGCAAACATCACTGGTGTTCCCCCTTACTTACTTTGAGAATTCAATGTTGTGGACATTTTTAAGGCTTAATTTTCTTTGCTTATGAGCTAAGCCAGCATATGTCCAGAAGACACAAAGCCAGAATAGATTTTGCATGGGTTTAGTAATAACTTGCTTCTTTGACTCCATAATAACCCTTTCTATTTTAGGCCTCACTGTCATCACCTTCCTTGCAACTGGTTAGTGTTCTTGAAATTGCCACATTTCACCACAGAGATGTTTTTTCCGGAGGAAGACACCATACTGAATTTACAGGGTTCAGATAGTGTTCCTGTTGTGGTTGAAATAGCCTGACTAAATCTAAACCTTGGGCTTACTGGTATTTTCAAAGAGGAGCTTTTCTGATGTTCTCCAGGAACATGATCTATTGTCACAGGCTTGCTACAAGCACATACAGCATTACATACAAAAGTTATGGTAGAAGATCAGAGATGCTGTAAAGTCAAGCTGCAGAAGTTAAGAAATGCAAGGAATTTGCTTGTGCAACCTGAGCTTAGACCTCCTGTATGTAACGTTATCTTGCACCCAGTACAGATTGAACCAGCAGGGAACTGAACTGCCAGATGCATCTTTCTTGTGTCTCAAATAGTTTCATTGACCAAGTTTCAGTAGTTTTATGAAGATGATAGTGAGTTATACCACACACAAACATAAATTTTAAGTTCAAGCTTCAAAATGTATCAGTGGTTAGAAATGAGATGGTTGATAGTGCTTTCTCATTCTAGTGGGGTTTCTGAACAGTGACTGTCATGTTTTTTACATAGTATTCCTCTTGGTATTTAAAATGTTGGTTAGAATAGAGAAGTTGTCATCCTGCAGCAGATAACCAGAATGGAAAACTTCAGCCTAAGAGAGGGGAAGGAAAGCTGGGATGTGATAAATTCACCTTATACTAGAACTATCAATCAACCTTAAGTGTAAAGTCTGCTGCTTGTGATAGTTACTGTGTAGAGCTGGTACACGGACCTCGTCTGTGTGGGAAATACAGCTTACCCAGAACTTGGTAGTTCTTTCTTAGAGTGAGTGCAGGTACTAGTAGTGACTTGGACAGGAGTCACAGAATCACACAGCACTGTTTGGAAGGGACCTCTAGGAGCCTGTCGTGCAACCTCTCCTGCTCAAGACCAGAGTCTTGCTCATGCTACATGAGTTTGGCCAGGGCTTTCTCTAGCTGATATACAAGCAGTTGGACCAGATTTCTAATGAAGGAATAGAAAGAAGAAACAGCAAAAGGTAGTTTGGCAGAGAACATGATGTGCAATCTTGCCCTGTTCCTGTTGGATGGTCACTACAACAAGGAAATGCAGGACAGCTAGTCCTCCTCTGCACAACTGTACAGCTAATCGGTCTCTGCAGACTCAAAATAGAGCCTTCTCCCCCATTGCTGATCCCACACTGGTTTCCTGTTTTGGAAATGTACATGCAGGCGTGTCAGGTGCAGTGAGGTGAATCTGGAGGAAACCTTTCTTCTCTGTCATGTATATTCTGAGGTAGGAGGGTTTGGAACCTGCTTCCCATATCTCCTGCTTGTGTTTGCGTGGGATCGACCTGAGTACAGATGCAGGAGCACAGTATTTTGGCCAGAAGGGACTGAATGAGTACAGAAAGAATCAGTGATTGATGTAAATGAGGGCAGCCCATGGAGATACTGTGGCTGTGGTTGAGTAGTTTCTTCTTTAGCCACAGTCTGTTTTAGCAACATGCAGTTTCTGGAAATCCCCACTATCTGCGTGATCACCTATCTGTTTACAATCTTTGTATATCTGAATCTGTAGTGAGACTTCTTACAGGCTCTATTTCCTACCCTTGGCCACTGAGGAGGAGGTTTTGTTAATTTTCATTGCTTGCACTGGAAGTAAGTCCAATGCCTTCAATGCCCTCAGTTTTTCTAGTCAAGAAACAAAGTTCTGTTTTCTCTTAAGCTTTGTGCATCTGATTCTCTAGTCATTTGATTCAATAAATAGAAAACAATTACAAAAAATGATTTTAAATCTAATTTTGGGCTTCTATTTGTATTCTCTAAAGTTTGGGTCTTTTTAATTAAGATCACTTACAATTAAAAGATGACGTTAATCACTTTTCAGTAAGCAGAAGCTTCATGTGTACGTAGCTGTTGCAGTAGCTGTATAGCTTGGGCCACACTATTCATATTGGTTTCTACAGTGCTGTTAGAAGATAAGCAGAGTACTAATTTGCTAGCCAATTATTTACTTGAGTCTTGCATTAAAGCTGTGTTTGTATAAAAATTAGACACTGTTTAAATGTTGATTTTGTTACTCAAGCTACCACATCCTCAGTATATTAGAGAGAAAAAACACATTTGAAAACACATTTTTGAGTTTAAACAAAACACCATGTGCCAAACATCATGTACCCAATTTTCAAGGCATTCAGATACATCAACTGTCTATAAAGAATCCATCCCATTAGGTATCTGTTTGCATAAATTAATAGAGGTAAGCTGTGAAAACTCCTGGGAGGAATTAGTGACTGTTGAAAGATGCTTCGATAGTTTTTACTCTGTACTCACGACCATTACTATATGCCCAAACCCTTTTGAAGTCTGGCTGTTAGGGAGGTCAAGGTCTTAAGCAGGTGGCAGCTTTTCTCTTGTGGCCTGACTTCTAGGCTGACTCAGCAAAGTGGGCTGGTTTAGCTTTTTACATGTTTTTTGAGACTCAGGGAAGAATATGCTCTCAGCCCTTGAGAGGTACACAGAAGTCAGAAGCTGTTCAACTAAAATGAGTTCAGCTTTGAGACAATTTCAGTTGAAGAGAGTTTTTGAAAGTTCCCATGTTTTGTGTCCCATCATTCAGCTGACTACAGAGAAATGTGTACCCAGTATAAAGGAGGTATGCAGTATGCAGCTACTTGATGTACTGAGTTGCCCAGATGACAAGAGATGCATGGAGACCTCATAGCAGCCTTCCAGTATCTAAAGGGGGCCTACAGGGATGCTGAGGAGGGACTCTTCATTAGGGACTGTAGTGACAGGACAAGGGGTAACGAGTTAAAACTTAAACAGGGGAAGTTTAGATTGGATATGAGGAAGAAATTCTTTACTGTTAGGGTGGTGAGGCACTGGAACGGGTTGCCCAAGGAGGCTGTGAGTGCTCCATCCCTGACAATGTTCAGGGCCAGGTTAGATGAAGTCTTGTGTTGCATGGTGTAGTGTGAGGTGTCCCTGCCCATGTCAAGGGGGTTGGAACTGGATGATCTTAAGGTCCTTTCCAACCCTAACTATTCTATGATTCTATGGGAAGCTTCTGTCCTTAATAGCATCACAAAAGAGAAAAATGTTTCAGTTTTATGACTAATTTACAATTTAAATTCTTAACCCTTTCTTCTCGATAACAAAGTTGTAATTAATACCTTAGTATTTAAGATCATTCAAGCATAAAATGCACTAGATAGTAAAGATATGTATTTGTCTGTGAAATATTTCAGTTTCAGATATAACAAGCTACCCAAACAGAACATTTCCTTTAGAGAAAAAAGATTCATTTACATTACGAAGTAATTAAAATTGTTTCGTACCTTCAATTTCTAAAACATTTATAAAGTATTTACATATAAATACAAACATTGCATGCATTGACTAAAAATAAATACACCTGTAGCTAGGGCCTGAATGAAAAACTGCTTTGTCAATGTAATCCAGCAATGTGGCTAAACTGAGCTCTTCATTTTTATTAGCAAATGTTTAATTAAGCATGATGTTGAGCAAAGCCTGAGAAATGCTAAGTGATTTCACTCAGAAGAAGTGCTTAGTACTTTGCAGGATCAGGAATCCATTTAATTTCTGTTCTGACAGTGCCCTATCATCCTTTATTTGTTCTGCAAAGTATTTCTAGAAACAAGATCAGATTTTCTTGAAACTCATTTAAATAATGCAGACGGAACCCAATAGCTTTTATGGGTTAACTTGGAAAGGAAGAAACATGAAAGTATTTAAGATCTTAATGTTACATCTTCCTGTTGCCTGTTTTGGTTAATAACTGCTTGTCAGGTCAACTGCTTTTTGAAGATAACTTACTGCACCCTTTTGTTTGTGGCTGCCGCTTGGGATGTGAGTGTGCTTTGTTTGTTTTGCCAGAGCCAACAGATCCTGTTGAATATTAAAAAAAAAATCAATATTTTATTTTCTGTTACACTCCACCAGGCACTCGTCTATTGCAAAATATGCTTAAAGAAGCATTCACAAAAGGGTGAGAAGTTGCCCTCCCAAATGTTCAACTCAATGACAAAATATGCATTACGCTATTTCAAATATTATTTCGTTACCCTCTGTGCATGTATCTGCATGACTCTGTTATTGTTCATTCTCCCAAGAGGTTATTTTCTGGGGGTTACAGATATACCTTCCTTACAGCAGCATCAGTATTCCATTCCAGAGACCATTTAAATACAAATCCCCTTGTCCTCATCTCCTACATAGTCAAATGAAAAACTCTTCTCATCTGGTTCAGATGGAAGCTGCATTTAGAAGATGACGGGACACAAAGCATTTACATTAATGCTCGTTAATTACTCTTTCTTTTGCAAAAACCAGACGATGCTGTTTTAACGGACAGAGTTTCAGGAAGCCACTTAATAGAGGAATAAAATTTCATAATTAGGGTCAAGTTGTCCATATTTTAAAGGCTCTTGGATGATGCCCTTTTCCAATAGTTATCCTAATTAACTCCTAACAGTGGGCTTGTAATTGCAAAGATGACCTTTGGCACATGGGCTAATACAGTGCTCTTTTCCTCAGTCTTCAGATAATCTGAAAAAGCATCATAGCAGGGTGATGGCATCTACTTGTACGTGCCCAATTTAAGTCTGAACTCAGAAACCGGGGGCTTGGTTCTGTTGCATGCACGTAAGTGTCAAGTGACATCAAAGAAGCTTTAAGGCATTTGAGACATTCATATGGGGCAGAGAAGACCTATGCGGAAGCCAATGCCCCCTCAAAATCACATCTAGAGATTGAGTCCCAGAGGTTGTCTTAAATATTGTAGGATACTTCAGATGGCATTACACGCTAGACACAACTGAATGACATCCCTAATAATCACCTCTTAAAATCAACTAATTCAATTGTCTTACTGCTGGTAATTTTGAGTTACCCACCTGTATATTAAATTAGCACTGTTGATGGGGAAGAACTTCCTGGCTATCCAGCCAATTCTCCTAGAAATGGTTGCGCAGTTGTATCATGCAGAACTGACTGTGATGATGTGCTATTATTAAATGCCTGAAGTAATGAGTCTTCTCTTCCTTTCTTCTTATGTTTTTTGTCAAGATGCAACATGGCCTCTCAACCAAGGACAGCTTTGTTTCTGAATTATCTATTACCAATCAAGGGGACCACAGCCATTTGTCCCCTGAGCTGTCAACTGTACATAGGATTACTTTCTGCATGTTTCCTCAGACTTCTCCTGCTTTTCGGGTGTTACTGTTTTCAAGTTGTCCTGAAAAGTTCTAATTTCACCCAAGGAGTCACAGCAAGGCAGTAATCTGCTCCCGTGAGGGAAATGAGATCATAAGGAGTTGCAGCTACTTCAACCACAGCAAATGAGAACAGGGGTGGCAGCTGCCGAGTGTTTCCCCTTAAATCTGAGTTTTATTCCATTGCTTGCAATATGATGGTATTTTAGCTCTGGGATCTCCTGCAGTATTTATATACCTCCCATATGCTCCAGTGATGTCTCTCCCTACTGTCTCCTGCAACACAGTCAGTCATAGAATCATAGAATCGTTAGGGTTGGAAAGGACCTTAAGATCATCCAGTTCCAACCCCCCTGCCATGGGCAGGGACACCTCACACTAAACCATGCCATCCAATGCTCTGTCCAGCCTGGCCTTGAACACTGCCAGAGATGGAGCACTCACAACTTCCCTGGGCAACCCATTCCAGTGCCTCAGCACCCTCACAGTAAAGAATCTAAAGATGCCTGAAGATGATGCAGGGCTTTTGCTGCTCCAGCTGCAGGTCTCTTCCAATGAGCCCAGAGCTCCTTGGGTAATGTGGGAGCACATGGATGGACCCCCCTCATGGTACACAGCCACCTCTTTGCTCTGCCTTAAAGAGAAAGGCACCTTATCTTGACTGTCCAAGCATGACTTTCCCCATGCATGTCCTCCCCTGACTCTGGTGGGGATCCCAGACTGAGGGATCCTCACTGAACCCCTCTTCTGTGCTCATCCCCCCAGGCTAACCCTGAAAGCATCCAGGACTGGGCTTGGAGATGTCTGCAGGAGCTGACAAGAACCATCCCACCACGTGTGCCAGGGTGGAATGGGTTGTGCTACCTGTGAGGAAGGAGAGCACCAGGGAGGAAGGCTCTTACCTTTCCCACAGGCTCTGCCTGCTCCAGCTTTCACACCACAGACATCAGCCTCACCTTGCAGATGCCCTCACTGATACCTGCAGCATGCCAAGGGGACCATGTATGCAGGGGTCCAAGACTGCTTGGGACTCATCTGGATCACAGGGGACAGCAGCATCTGGCAGTGATGTTACTAAAAGCAGCTCACCGACAGCAACGATCCAGGAATTAATAGAGCTGAGCTGGCAGGATGCAGGAACATCACCCATTTAGTGTCATATTGGGCGACTTTCAATTACTGGGGGAATATGGAGTCATGTAATGATTACAAGAACAAATACTTAAAGTGTGTGGAAATTAACTGAGCCTTGGCAGTAATTAAGCTTGATGATTAATCAGTCGTTAGCAAATAACACCCTTTGCAGGCTAACCACTATGTGGGGATGAGGGATGACCAGGGATGCCAGAGCTGCAGACCCCAGCCTTCCCCTCTGCCACATCCCTGTGGGCATGGGGTGGGCAGGGACATCTGAGCTCCAGGAAAAGGGCTTCTCTGAGCCCCAGCACTGTCTGGGTCAGCCACTTTGGATTCCTTCCCTCCCTCCCAAGCCCTTTTCAGCAGGAGAGCAACACTTCCACTGCAAACTAATATTTCTCTAGCCCAGTAAATAGCTCTCCAGGAGGCTTCCATAAGTACTTCTAATTTTCTTCCCCTCTGATGACTTATAAGAGTTGCCTTCAATTAACAGTGGTATTGATTTTTCTGCAGCTGACTGGCAGGCTGCTGCCTGTCATTAGGGAACCCATCACTTACCTTCCCAGTGAGGGCAGGGTGCAGGCAGTAGGGAGCCCATGGGGGGCTGGAGAAGGGATGCAGCAACACCCAGGGGCACAGCAAGTGGATTTATGGGCGCAGACCGTGTCCCCTTACCCCAAGATCACATCCCACAACCCCCCTGGGCAGCTCTTCCAAGGAGGATGTTGGACATTCGGGTTTTCCAAGAGTTTTATCCAAAGCACTGCAAGGGGCTGGTAGGTTGTATATAGAGGCACATGTACAGTATTCAATCAGATAGCATCTATAGAGCAAGAAAGATCCTGGAGCAGCTTTTGGCCACATAAAGCTGCTTGCCTGGGCAGCTGGGAGGCTTTCCAAGGCAGGGCATTTATTACACCCCCTATATTTAAATTCCTCCTTGTGCTTCCAAGGGGAAAAGCCATCCCTGCCCTTGGCTGGAGCAGTGCTGGACAGGGATAGTGCTCATGGGTTATTCCATAAAGCCCAGAGAAGCCTTCACCTCCTTGTTCTTCATCTGGTCTCTGCAAAACCAAGCCCTCCTGACTGTGTCAGGATCCAGTGGTAAACAGGACAGTGCTTTGTGAAAACAAGGATTAATCCACTTTTGTGGAAGTGGAATTGCAAAGCCCATGCTCACGGCTCTGCTGAGCAGAGGAGACGCAGGCGGCCGCAGTGCTAACCAGAGCTGCTTTAAAGAACAAAATCCCTTTGAAATCAGCACCCTTTAATTGCATTATCTCTTGCTGACAGCTTCAAGTCTGTCACTGGTGATCAAAGAGACACAGACAGGGAGGGAAGGCAGAAACAAGCCCTCGGTGGAGTCCCACGCTCCTAATACTGAACAGCACAAGGGTGCCTGTGCTGCGACGGGGCTGACCTGGGTTCAGGAGACACTGCTTGGTTCCAGTGCAGTTCGTGGTGCCCAATCCCCCTCAACATAGGGGTTCCTGGGGGTCACCCCCAAAGGGACAGGGACCTCAGCACCCCACTCTGCAGGGTCTCAGCCCAGGTTTTGCTGCTTGACTCCCCTGGGATGCTCCATGCAGCTCTGGAGAGCATCATCCATCATAGCAGCAGGTCATCCTGAAGCCAGGCAGCAGACAGGGTGCATTGGCTCTGCACTCTTCCAGCTATCTTGTTCACCCTACAAAGGAGGACAGGGACTGGGATGGCACTACAGGTGGGGGAACGTGACAGTAGATAGAGCCACTCAAACCCACTGAGACCCAGCACAGCTCTAACACTTCCAACACATCTCCAACCACAGATCCCAGACACTCTTGCAGAAGGAGGGGAACGCTTGGGAAACGTTTCACAAGTACTTGCAGATGCTGTCAGTGCTTCATACAGAACATCACAGCAAAAATCCATCCAAAAGAACCCACAATGCTTGCTTCATCTAGAGCTGCTCTGCCCCATGACCAAACGTGATCTTCAGAGGCTCTAGATGAGGACATGACACAGGTCAGTTTTGATGCAGGATCGAGGGAAAGGGCGTGAATGCACTTTAGGGGTAACTTACAAGGAGCAAAAGGTGATAAAGTTGTTGTCCCTGATTTTCTCTTCCTGAAAATTAAGACAACCCTCACCGTTCAAGCCCATCTCAGCACACACACAAACCCAAGGCTGTTTTGACGTGCTGGATCCATAAGCTCCTATCCTCTGCAGTCTCTCCAAGTGACAGTTCTGGAGTCACCAGCCAGACGGCAGATCTCAAACACAAGATCCCATCTGCAGTGCCTGCTGCCAGCACACACAAATGTGTTTAAGTTTCACTCTGATCTGCTGCGGCACAGAGTCACCATCACCTCAAATTACTGGTTCTTTCAATAGGAGAATGGCCAAGAAAAACCATCAAATGTAAGTGATCACTTTCCAGTCGCTGGCTATAACACGCCTGCCCATTCCTCTCCGGGTTACTGCTGTCCTCCTTGCACACTTGGGTATCATCCAGCCTCAAAACAACAAAATCCTCAGCACTAAGGTAAATTATATTCTTTCAGGGGTTGAAATGATGTTACTTAAAAGGCACGACCATGCGCTCTACGCTGCCTGTGCAGAGTTAGCTTGTGTGTGCATGCAGTATAGCACAGCGCAGCCTTTAATTACAGGCTCACTTACGCTGTTTTCCATCATAGGTGCCGAAGAGCCACATAAGGAAAGCCAGAGAGAGAAATGGAAGTGATGATGGAAACAGGGAGGCACAGGTACCCCAGCGCCTGTTGAGAGCAGGAGGCAGAGGTGGGAATGAGAGATGGGAGCCATCAGGATGCACTCCAGCTCTGGTGACATGGAACAGGGCAGTGTGACCATTGCATGTCACGTCCCTGCCACCCACTGCTCACACATCACCTGTGACTCCACCTGAGCAAAACCTACACTGATTTCTGCACTGCAAAGGTTGTCCCAAGCGCTGCCCCTTGGTCTTTTCATCTCTGCCCCTCCATATTCACCGACAGAGTGGTTTGTGTCGGAAGGGACCTTAAAGCTCGTCCAGCTCCAGCCCCTGCCACGGGCAGGGACCCCTTCCACTGGAGCAGCTTGCTCCAAGCCCCTGTGTCCAACCTGG
>JBCJKH010057113.1:0-38322 GCA_039877255.1 Loriculus beryllinus | reverse complement strand
CACAGGATCATATCCAGGTGGGTTTTGACCTATCTCCAGAGGAGACTCCACAACCTCTCTGGGCAGCCTTTTCTAGTGCTCTGACACCCTCAAAGTAAGGAAGTTCCTCCTTATATTCAGATGGAAGTTTCTGCATTTCAGTTTATGCCTGCTGCCCCTTATCCTGTCACTGGACACCCACTGAAAAGGGTCTGGCCCCATCCTCTTGACACCCACCCTTAAGGTATTTGTATGTGTTGATAGTAGCTCAGTCCTCTAGAGGCTAAACAGGTCCAACTCTCTCATCCTTTCCTCATAAGAGATATGCTCCAGACCCCTGATCATCTCTGCAGCCCTTTCCTGCACCCCCTCCAGTAGTTCCTTGTGTTTCTTCAACTGAGGAGCCCTCAACTGAGAACTGGACACAGTACTCCAGATGTGGCCTCACCAGGGCAGAGTACAGGGGGACAATAACATCCTTGGCCTGCTGGCCACACACTTCCTAATACAGCCCAGGATGCCATTGGCCTTCTTGTCCTCAAGGGCACATTGCTGGCTCATGGACAGGTCCATCTCTGCAAAGCTGCTTTCCAGCAGGTCAACCCCTAACCTGTACTGGTGCATGGGGTTATTCCATGCACCCCAAGTGCAGGACCCTGCACTCGCCTATGCTGACTTTCATCAGGTTCCTCTCTGCCCACCTCTCCAGCCTGTCCAGGTCTCACAGTGCAGCCTTATGGTGTATCAGCCATTCCTCACAGTTTTGTATCACCAGCAAACTTGCTGAGCATACACTCTGTCCCTCAGTTCAAGTCACTGATGAGTAAGTTGAACAATTCGTGTGAGCAATGGAGAGATGTGGTCTGTGTGAATGTGTGGCTACATGAGAGCACAGCTGGCTGGGAGACTGTATTGAAATGCGGTTATCAATGCTCAGCCGTCAGATGGGGCCTGGGTCTAGGGCTAGTCAGTGCTTTCATCAGTGCAGCACCAGTCTGGTAGGGTCTGCAAGAGTGATTTTATTGAGAAATTGTAGAAATCTGAAACAAACCTGTTGATAAAAACAAATATAAGGCTCTTCTACAAGTCACAAACAGTGGCTGGGGGATGATCAAGGTTGCTCTGTGGGAAAGTAGCTGAAGGACTGTGGGTCCTGCAGGGAGTGTGAACCAGCAACAGCCCAAGTGAGAAGAGCAAAATCAGACCAGGACGTATAAACAAGGTGTTTGTAAGACACCTGATCTGCTTCTGCTGCACTTAGGAAGTGTTAGCCTGAGCGCCAGGTTCCACTTGGGGCCCAGTGTTTCAAGTTGCGGCTGTTGGAGAAAGCCCAGGGAAGAGCGAGATCAGAAATACAGGAAACATGACATACTGGAGAAGGCTGAAGGACCAGGGTAGCTGACTATCAAGACAAAAAGACTGCAGGGAAATAAGATAAAAGTCTTTAAATGCATAAAGCCCTGCTACAAAGCACGAGATAATGGGCTATTCCTTGTTTTCAGGGTGGGTAGAAGAAGCCATAGGCTCATCCTGCAATGACTGAGGTAAAAGAGATTAAAACTTGTTTTTCCTGGGAGCCGTCTTCACCACTAGAGGCTTCTTTTAGGAAGAGTTTAGACAAAAGCTCCACCAGGAAGTGTTTGCCTGGTTTGGGGGGAGGCAGACAGGCTGGGTGACCTTTGAGGGGCCTTCCAGGCTTATTTTTTATGATCCTGTGAATACGGATACTAAAAAAAGAGAGAAGATCATTTTGCCTCTGGCCAGTCTATTCAGGACTGGTCCTTGTCAGGTATGTTTTGTTTCAGCTGTGAATATTGTCCAGGTTTCCATCATATCCACCAGAGCTTTTTTATTTGCTATTTACTCCTAAGGTATTTTTTTTCCCTATCCCATTTTCCCCTGTTTCTGTACATGCCTGTGGTCCTAATTCCCCCGGAATGGTTGTATGCCTTGTGTGGTTCCCCCAGGCCCTGCACAGAGAGACCTTCTCTTCCCCACCTGATGGACCTTGGGATCCAAGAGCAGACCCCATCTTGCTCATGAATTGGGCTGGTGACAGACCCCTGGTGTCGCAAGCTCATCTCTCTCTCATGGTCTCACTCCTATCGCAAGGGCCCTGTGGGTCGTCCATGGGCCGGGTGTTTTTCTGTTTCTAAAACAGGACTAACAGCCGTCGTCCCCCTCCGCCTGTGGGTTCGCAGATGTCGACTGTTCACTGTTTACGTTGGGTTTGTGCAATGGGAATTTTTCTGTGTGTATTAGTAACATGATGTATTTTTACTCACGATGTTTAAGATCAGAGTTAGATCATCTATGCTGATCTCCCTGACTGCCTCGTCTTGTTACTCTTTCTGGATCCGGATAACTTGGGGTTTCAGTAATG
Organism: Loriculus beryllinus; assembly: GCA_039877255.1. Lineage (NCBI taxonomy): Eukaryota > Metazoa > Chordata > Aves > Psittaciformes > Psittacidae > Loriculus > Loriculus beryllinus. The sequence goes on along the minus strand of JBCJKH010057113.1, from coordinate 35,960 downwards.
CACAAAATTGTCTGGTTTGGAGGAGCCAGGGAGCTCATGGTTTGGTCTTACTTAATCACTGATAGTTAAACCACCAGCTAATCAGCATTGCTCAGAAAATGTATGTCGCATTTTGTACTCAGGTTTGTCTGGCTTTTAATTTCCAGCCATTGATTCTTGTTCTGCCTTTTTTGGCTGGAATAAAAACGCTTTAGCACATGGCATTTTCTTACTGTGAGAGTACTTGTGCATAGCAGTCAAATTTCTTAAGCTTTTTTAAGAAGAAAACAGGTTGAGCTTGACTGTGTCACTGTGGGGTGCATTCTCCTGCACTTGTGTCTTTTCTGTGGCTCTTCTTTGCACCCTCTCTCATTTCACAGGATAATTTTGGCCTCGGGAGCTCTGGCGGTACAGCCCGCTGGTCGGGCCTCCATCTCTCAGATTTTTGCAATGTCTGAAGATGCAGCTCCCACTGCCTTGCTGAGCCCCTGTGCAGTGCACAGGTTTTAACCCACCTTGTGTGACCCCCTTCCAGCCCACACCTCCCCTGTCTGCTGCAAGGATGCTGCGGGAGACAGTGAAAACAGGGGCAAAGTGTTGGGGGGGAATCACATCTATGACTTTCCCTTCATCTGCATATATTTAAAAAGGGGCACCATCCTAGTCACAGTATCTCAGGCCTGGCACCCCATCCCCTGCTGCTCCATAGCTCCTGTTTGCTGTCCTCTCTGCTCCGACAGCCAGCACTTCATTCACTGTGTGGTCCTAGCATTGAGATCACCTCCAGCTGCTCATCCCCAGGACCCCACACCAACCCTTGGCACATCCAGCTTGGCATTTGGCTCAGTTAAAACCCGTGAGCAGGTGACACCATCCCCTCTATCACATGCTGGGCTGCAGCTGAGGTTGGCAGTAGTGAGCTGGTGCTGACTCCCAGCTCGCCTGTGCTGGGCACCCAGAGCCCAGCACTGAACTTTCTTGACACCTTTTTAGTACCATCTCTCTGTTGAGAACAACTTCTGGAGACCAGTCAGGATGTGGGTAATATGTGGGCAATCAGTATTGATTAGGACAAATACATAACTGGAATATTGCAAAGTACCTTGTGGGTACCCAAGGATCTGATACCTTCAGCCTCACTGCTCCCTGTTGCTCTGAAGACATTGTTTTTGGTCCTGTGGGCAGTTTGAGCCCCTGCTTGAATCTCACAATCAAACTTGTCTGATTCCCATTTTCAAGCAAGATTTGGAAGATCCAATGAAGGGAGCTATGGACTAATAATATCTTCACCATATATGGCGCATTTCATCCTCTGCTGTGAGTGTGCGTTACCCTGCATACCGCATGCAGCCAGCTGCTCGCAGTGACCCTGTGTGATCCAGCCCAGCACTGCTGCAACGCTGCAGAGACCCACGGCTCAGGTACTTTTTTGGCCAGGCCCCTGCTTTTCCTTCCATGCAACATCAACGCTGGACGGGTTTGGCCTGTGCAGTGCAGATGACTGCTAGTGCTTACGTGTACTTTTATAGTGTAGCATTTCAAAGGGCTGGTTGTGAGGAGGTGCATGAACATTTCCTGTATGTCTGGCCAAAAATCCAATACTTGAGAGCACCGGAGAACCCTACAGTTTTGCAGAACATGCCATTTTCATGTTCACAAAAGACAAAGCGTTGCCAAAGCCTGGGAACAGTGTGGAAGGTGCCGGCATTATTTTCCTGCTCCTGGCTTCGCTCAGTTTTTTTTCTCACTCTGGCCCTCCATGACCATCCAGCTGGCTTGATCCTGCACCATGCAGGTCCTAGCCCTGTGAGGGATAGTGGTGGGCAGTGCGCCAGCTGGGATGGGAGCTCAGGTTAAGAGCGATGTGCTGGTGACTCAGAGGTAGCCAAGGTGTGAGGGATTGCACCAGTGCTGGTGCATGTGATGCATGCCATGCTAAGGGAGTGCAGGTGACCAGCTCCAGGCTCAGGTATGTCCCCAGCTGCCAGCTATGCCATCAGGAGCACGATTTTGTGCAGGCGTGCCTCTCAAACCTGTCCAGATGTCCTGGGAGATCTTTAATGGACCAGCAGGAGAACAGACATGGTGCTTCCAGGTCTTCTCTCATGATATCCGCTGGGTCCCCTTCCCGCACTGATCTTGTCCTTCTATCCAAAACAGTTATGGAGGGCTTGTTGTTTTTGGCACAGTCCTTTATTTACAAATCCCATCCTGCTTATAGCTCATAGTTTCATTATCCTCTAGATGTTTATAGATCTCCTTTTCTTAATATTTGTGCCATTATTTTACTAGGGACATGGGCAAGACTTTCCAGACTGTCTGTCTCATCCTCTTCCCCACCAGCCCTATCTGCAGAAGTGCACATCTCCCTGCTGTCCCTGCCTGCATGGGGTGCCCGGTGCGACAGGGACAGGCAGGCCTGTGGCACCCATTGCACACACTGATGTTCTCCCAAAGCCCCACAGTCCTAATGGGCACTTCCCGCGTTTCCTTTCCCCTGCACCACTGTGCTCCCTGCTCCCAGGTTTAGGGCACAAGTGCACATCCCTGGCTGGGGGCCTGGCTTCTCAGCAGGCTTCTGGCTGGCTGAGGACTGTCCTGGGAAGGCAGACGGTGGCAAAGCCGGTGCTGGGATTTTGGGGTTATTAGCATGGTGCAGACGTGGGTCGGTGGCTTTTGCTGTGCATTGCTCTGATGCTGGTCCCTGCCCCTGGGCTGTCTGTCACAGGGGCTCGTTTAACCTTCTTTGCCACAATATCTCACAGTCTTTAATCTGTTTATCCTGGTAACCCCACTATGAGGTGAAGGATAGTTATCCTCATTTCAGAGGTAGGGAACTGAAGGGATTCTTTTCAAATGTAGATCAGTGTTTAATGATGCAGAGATAAAGATTTTAAAAACACGCCTGAGACAACAGGCATATGGTGTGTAACCGAGCTGGGTGTTTCTGCAAATCCCATTAAGCACCTCTGCCTTTTTCAGCTGGTGCTATCTCAGGGCAGAACTGGCACAGGGACCCACGGAGGTGCCAGGTGGGCTTCAGCTTCCCAGGGTCCTCAGTTGCATTTAGAGCCGAAACCTAATGTTTGTTTGTGCTGCAAGCATGGGTATGAAAGTGTAAGGTCGAGAATACAAGGGGGTGCTTGTGCAGCATCCCTCTGGCCACGCAATACAGACAGCACCAAGGCCATTGCACTGCTGGATGGGAGAGCAATCACAGCAAGCTCTTGCTGCTGTCACTGCTTGGGCAATGGAAATCTGCAGTAGATGCCCTTAAAAAGCCCAAGCTGTGGTTTCTGTGCAATGATCCCAACCAGAGATGTCACTGACTGCCACGCAGCCCCTTCCCAACAGCTGGCCGGTGGGGTTTGATGCAGGTCTCCCTGCTGCCCCCAGGCAATTGTTGCTGTGCTTGTGGGAATGCGGTGGCTGGGGCTGTGCGGAGGTCAGTGCCTTTGTCTTGCTGCGGGGAGTTTATCTCTGCGGATCTTGCCTGCTTTCCTGGGTCAGGCTTTACCCCTGCTGTTATCAGCAAACGCAGGAACAGCCCGGTCCAGAGACGGCTGCATAGGAACCTCTCGACCCCCTTGCAGGGGGAGGCAGTGCTCTCACACCTCTCCCACAATAATGGGCACAGGCCAGGCCAGGGCCTGAGGGCCAGGGATGCGACATGCCATGTCCTGTGCTTGCTGTTCCCCCTGCACCACCTCAGCAGCACCATTCCCAAGCACCACAGGGGTGCAGGCAGCAGCACAGCAGCATGCCGGGAGCAGCCCCATGGTTGCAGCATGGCCATGTGTTTTGCAATGGTGACTGGAAGCAGCAGTGAAGGAGGAGGCAGCAGAGCTGGTGGGACCTTTTCTGCTCCCACCTCCCATTGGGTCCTCCACCCTGAACACAGAGGGGACAGATGCCCAGTGGCAGCACCAGCAGCACCAATTCCTCCTTCTCTGCCAGGCTGCTCCATCCCAGTGCAGGCTCCCCTTTCCCAGCAGCTCCGTCCGGACCCGTCCAGCTGTCTTCACAAACCCAAACCATTAGCATTTCCTGCTCAAACATTTCCAATAAATAAATGGAGACATCATGCCACAAGCCCGCAAGTGACCCAGAGGCGGGTCTGAGGCCGGGATGGACACGACCACCCAGCACCCGACCCCCTGGCTGGGCGCCAACCCTGCCTTTGTTTGAATTCCCGGGTGAGTAAGCACTCGGCTGACGTCAGCCAAAACGCTGTAAGAAATTATATTTTATATTAAATAAATTGTTTTCAGTAAATCTGTTCCTACACCAAAGCCGAAGCTACCCGCAGCACCGGGCTCCCTGCAAGGGAGCAGGAGTCCTCTTTCCCGGCCCCATCCTGGCTGTGCTGGGCACACACCCTCCCCAGAGGGGTCCAGCTGGGACTGGCTGTGCTGCAGATGCCTCCTTCCTACCGGGACATGTCGGGTGTTTCTGTCCTGAGGCATGAACCAGGCTCACTGGTGAGGGATGAAAGGCTTGGGCAGGGGGTTTGCTCACTCCAGGAGTTGCAGCTATTTCCCCACATCAGACCTCCCCAAACCAGCTTCTGTGGCTGTGTAAAAGTCTGTGCCTTGACATAGCAACGCCTTTCCAGCCCTCTGGGGCTGGGGGTGCTCAAGGACCAACAGTCAAGTCTTTTGTCCATTGATCCTCTGCACCCTTGGCAGACCATCTTCAATGCACCAGGGTTCCTGGCATCAGCATCTGGGCAGGTCATGGTCCATGTGCTGGTCTCCTGACATCTGACAGCATTTGCTGATGCAAAAGGAAAAATTAAAGGAAAGCAGGTCTCTGAAACACCTTTTTACCAGATCCAGTGGCTCAATCCGTGGCAAGCACCATGATCATCCCACCCCTTGCCCCAGTCAGGGCCAGTACTCCTCTGGGTGCCTGTGCTCCTCCTGGATTCCTGAGGATACAGAGCATGTCAGCATGGCCATGAGGTAGGTCCTGAGTGGTACATGGACTGCGCTGGGACTGGAGTGACACCAGGACTGATGTGCAAAATGGGTTTCAATAGAGAAATGCTCTGGCTGTGCCCAGGCAGCAGCAGTGGCAGGAGAAGTTTGAGCTTGACTGGGTTGGTGGATATGCTCCTTTTTGGGATGTCCAGGCTTTACCCTCACTGCTCCAAGTTGCTCTCTGGCTTTCAGCTGTAGGCAAAGAAGGTGAATTTGGAGCTAACCAAGCTCTGTCATGGTGGCAATTGGGAAAAATACCAGGAACATAGCTTCCAGTGATTTTTTATTTTCTTTAACTATGTTGTCCTGAAGTCAAAACTTCCCGCAGGAACATAATGTTTAAAGGCACAATTTTCCTGTTGAAATTTTCTGAAGCATTTAAAGAGGTTGAAACGTTCTTTGAAAGAGAAGATGTAAATATTCCACTCTGGAAGTCTTCATTCAGTGGGGTGTTATGCTTTGGCATTATAAGACTTCAGAAACTGAAATACAGTGGAACCACATTTTAAATTATTTGTTTCATGGAGAAACTATAAAGTATTTTCTGATTCTGAATTATTTCTTCAGGGCTTCTGCCTTGGTCAAGGGAAATCCCTGTTGCTACCACCTATAGATGCTGAGAGAGGAGGTGGCCCAATGGGGCAGGCAACCACCATGCGCACAGTGCAAAAGTGAGGGGCTACCGATCACCCCTGTGTTTACCTGCAGCTCAGCGGAGCAGGAACTGATTTTGTTTGGTGCCGGTGGGTGAAATTCGTGGGGACACCCATGAGGCTGTGCACGGGCACTGCCCATCACCAGCCATGCTGAGGGGCTGAGCCGGTGTCCCGGTGCAGCAGGAACACAGCAGCGGGGGCCCCTTCGCAACCCCTGACGGTGCCCCTCGGCAGGACCTGCGGCCCCGGCTGCCACCAGGGCTCTCGGTGCCTTCAGCACTTGCAGGCGCTGACAGACGGACCCGGCGAGGGGCTGGGGGGGGCCGGAAACTCCTGATCCCTCTTTATCTGCCCCTCGCCCTGCTCTCTCATCTCCCCGTCACGCTCCCTGTCTCGCCTGGTATCTCATGCTCCTATTCCTGTGCCTCCCTGGCTGCTGGGGACTGCCCACCCTTTGCAGCACCCTGTGGCCAGGCACTGGCTCCGGGCTCCCTTACCTCAGTTGCACTGTGCGGTCCTGGACCTCCCAAACCGGGACCTTCTGGGCTTGCTGCCTGCAAGAAGCAAGGGGAGGCACCTCAGGTGCTGCATCTGCAGGAAGAGCATCAGCCACAGCGGCAGGCAGGTACCTGGGATAGGGCTCTGCAGCTGCGATTTATTGCAGGTTGGACTGGGAGGAAAGGATCAGGCCTAGCTTGGCATCGTGCACTGAGGAGGTTAAAGAGGCTTGCTGCTGTCTTCTCCAAACATGCCAGCTGCTCCTGGGCTAGGGTCCAGCTGGATACCAGCTAAAAACCAACCACATACCTTTCACTTGTCTCTCCTGGCATCCCTGATCCCCATCACTCCATTGCAAACCCATTGACCCAGCTGGGCAGGGTGGCAGTGGAGGGGTCAGGATCCAGAGTTAATGTAGCTGACCCTAAATGCACTGCCAGAGATCAGCTAATCTGATAATTACAGCTACAAAAGCCATTTAGACAAACCATGACCTGACCCCGGGAGCTTGGAATGAAAACATTTTACCCTCCTCTGTCTGGATCCTGCACTGAGAAAACATCTGTATTTGGAAGATGGCCGGGAAAACAGTACCCGCTGGAAACAGCCACAGCTTTGCTCCCTGCCTGCATGCTGCCTGAGATGGGCAGCACTTCAGGCAAGGCAGCCTAAACCCTTACAGTGATGCTGGGGTTGAGGGTGCCCCAGCGCTGAGGCAAGGCTTTTTGCAAAGGAAGAAGATGAGGCAGAAGCCAGAGAGGTACAAGGGTGGATCTTGTGAGGATAAGAGAAAGGGATGGGGTGAGTGGAGCACGCCTGCACCCTCCCAGAAAGGTTTTTCCCAATCCCATGTGAGGCTCAATGTGGGGAGGGCAGCACCTGGTCCTCAGTGGTCCCCATGTCCCTGCTGATCCCAGCCTGAGCTGGCTGCCAAGCCCCCCTGCCCCTGGCTGCCAGGAGGGGCTGCGTGCGGGGGGTCATGCATGTGTGTGGTGTGGCAGTGCATGCCCAGGAGGGCTCTTTGCTCCAGGTAAGGTGTGCAAGCCTTTTTGCTGAGTGGCAGGTCATTGCTGGCTGTCAGTCAGAGGCAGGAGATGAAGGGAGGGATGCCTCAGGGCTGGCTCCCATGTTTCTTCTGCTTTTACATACATTCTGGTGGCACCCTTTGTGTAGGCTGTGGAGATGAAAGCTCAGGGCCAGAGGGATCTTGCTAACGCACAGCCACCCGGCTCAGGGGCCCGGCGGCCTGCTGCTTCGTGCCTGTCTGTCTTGTTCCTGCAACTGTTCCCAGCGGAGCCCCACTGTGCCGCCAAGGGCAGGGGACACCAGCCGGGCTGGGGGCAGTCAGGCACACCAGCAGGTAACTCCCGCTGCATCAGCGACCGTGGCCTCATAGGCACAGGCAGTGGCACAGACGGTCTGCACCAGATCGGCAGCGCAGAGTTCATGCTGCTCAGGAGCTCATGGGGAAGGCAGTACTGATATGGGGAAGCTGCATTTTATCCTGCAGCCGGCACTGCTCAGCCTGCTCTGGCAGTCGCAAGCAGCACCTTGGTGCAGCCAGCTTGGCAGGCAGCACCCCTGCGCCTTTGTGACTTCCCTGCTCTGCACTGGGAAAAAGTTTAGCCATGTCCCTAAATATCCCAGTGCTCTTTGGAGAGTGGTAGGATTAGAAACCAGTAAGTGCAGTGAGAGCCTGCCAGTCTGGGGACTCCCCAGAACTTCTGTCTGCTCCAGAAACAGGATGCACTAAGCAGCATTGGTTGGATTTTCCCATTGCAGCATCTCATTACTGCAGTGCTTTAATTCTTGTGAGCAGAAAAAGCGACTCACTCTGTGGTGGGCTACCCCCATTTACCTCTGATGTCCACGGTTTCATCAGCTGCTTCCTTGCTCAGCCCTGCAGCATTTCTCACTTAGCATTACCCACAGACCTCAAGAAACCCAAGCACTCTTCATACAGTCGGGGTTAGAGTTAAGGTTAGGGTTAGAGTTAAGGGTTTGGTTAAAGTCAAGGGTAGGGTTCAGAGATGCCCTCACAGCACCGTGACAAGGTTAGGTGTTTGCAGGGTTCCACAGCTATTGTGGTGAGCAGACCTGAACCCTTTCTGGGTTTCCATGCAGCCTTTTGTCAAGGTCTGATAGAGGTTTTACCTGAGTTGGGCTAAGAACCTCTCCAGGGCTTTGGTCTAGCACTACTGTCTTGCTCCTCTGCCTTTCCCATTACACTGTTTTCTTGGAAGGCAAAAGCATCGGCATGCTGCTGTGCCGCCGGGCAGCTCTGCCTCTTCCCTACTCTCATGCTAAGCAGAAAGTGCACTGGGCAGTTCTTCCAGGTGCTGCCCGGAGCTGGGGAAGGGAAGGCTGTGCCCCCGGGCTCCCTCTCAGGCAGCCGGGCTGTGGAGCCACTTTCGGCTGGGAGGGGGCCGAGGAGGCAAACTGGTTTTCAGAGGGATCTTGGCTGGGTTAACAAAGGGAGTGTATGACACCGGCTGTCTGCAGAAGATTTTGGGGACAGCATGGCCTGTGGTTTATGTCACGAGGGGCCGGGGTGGGGGTGGGGGGTGTTGTTGCGCTGTTACTCGCGACGACCTTCCCGTTTCCCTGGAAGCCTTTCCCAGATGCTGCAGGATCGAGGGCGAATTCCCACAAACTTCAAAAGCCGCCCGAGGCAGGCGGCGGTTCCTAACGGAGCCGGTCACGCAGCGACCCCTTCCCCGGGGACACGTGCGGGCACTCGCCGGTGGGATGCTCGAGCAGCCCCTCGCCACCTCCCGCCTGTCCCGTCCTGCCCGGGGCCGGTGGCGCCTTGCTTAGCAGCTCCCCGCGGGGGCCGCACGGTGCTGGCCGGCGGCGGCAGCGCGGTGCACGGGCCGGCTCTGCCCCCTGCCGGCACTGCTCGGCACAGCCGCCGCTCCCGGGCTAACTGATGACCCTGGACGTTGTCCGCGGGCCAGCGCAGGGGCTGACTCGCCAGTGGCTCCTGCTGAGAGCGGAGGCACCCACCAGGGACCCATGGGCTCGAGGGTCTCAGGTCCGCAGGCGGGTGGGAGCCGGGATCGTGTCGTAAACCCCAGGGCAGCCGCTCTGGAGGATCCCGTAACTGCCTTGGGGACCAACTCGCACCCGGGCACGTCCCTCCTGGCACCTTCCTGCACCTCCAACACCTGCACCCCCAGGCACGGCCCTCCGGGGGCTGTCGTGCACCGCAGGGCTGACCTGCACCCACACATGTGCTGCACCCAAGGGGCCTTTATGGGGCCCCGAGCACAGCACCCCCGAGCACCGCCGCAGAGCAGCGCTGCCTCAGGCACGGTATCCGCAGCGGCACGCCGTACCACGGGCATGGCACCTGGTACCCCGCACCACATCGCCGCAGCTCCGGGGCCCACACACACCGGACACTGCACCCCCGCTGCACGCTGCGGCCCCGGGCGCGCCGGTACCCGCGGGCAAGGACCCTGCCCCGGCCGCACACCGGGAGCTCCCCCGCCCCCGAGGCGCAGCGGAGAGGGTGGAGCCGAGTGCAGGGGTGTCGCCAGCAGCCAATAGGTAGCGCCCGCGTCCCCGCGCCGCTTGACGTCACCTGACGCGGCCCCGCCGCCGTCCGGCGTCCCCGCCGCAATTGGCTGCCGCGCTCCGCCCGGAGGGCCGCGGGGCCGCCACTGGCTGGCTGTTGCGGGTGGGGCCGCCGGCGGCTCGCTGATTGGCTGCGGCTTGCGGCGGCTCCGGCGGTGAAGGTGAGCGTCTCCTCCAGGCGCCGTGCGCCACCCGTAACGAACCGGAGGGGACCAGAGTGGGTCGCGCCGCCATGGCCGCCTCCATCTTCACCGCCGTCCCCCGCGCCCCGCCGGTCGCCGTCTTCAAGCTCACGGCGGACTTCCGGGAGGACGGGGACTCGCGAAAGGTCAACCTAGGCGTTGGCGGTGAGTCCGCGGCCTCCCCGGGCCCGGCGGGGCCCCTTCCCGGCCGTTGCCCTTGCGGCGGTCCCGGCACCTGCTGGAGCGGCAGTGACGGGCCCCGGGTCCGAGAGGTCACCGGGTCGCGACGAGCGCCCGTTCGGGAGCGGGGCGGGCAGCGGGTCAGCGGCGGGAGTCAAGGTCGTGGGGGCGGCCCCTGGCCGCCGGCCGCGTGTGTCCGTGCCGCGGGCCCAGCACGGCTCTCGCTTCCCCGGCAGCCTACCGCACGGACGAGGGGCAGCCATGGGTCCTGCCCGTGGTGAAAAAGGTGGAGCAGATGATCGCCAACGACAACAGCCTGAACCACGAGTACCTGCCCATCCTGGGCCTGCCCGAGTTCCGGGCCAATGCGTCCCGCATCGCCCTGGGTGACGACAGCCCTGCCATCAAGGAGAACCGGGTAGGTGGTGGGCAGGGAGTGAGACCGATCCTTCCTCAGAGAGCCACCGGGATCCTGGGGTTGTCTTTACAGCAGACTGAGCACAAATGTGCAGAGTAAAGACATTTTGGCAGGATTTGGGTATTTCTCTGATGTGGTCTTTACTGGTTGTAGGTTACCTGATGAACCCGTGTACTTGAAGCTGTTTGTAATTTTGGGGGAAGACTGAACGTGAGCTGACACTAGAATTTGTTTTGTTTCCTTCATCTTTTAACAGCTGCCTCACGGGAAACTGAAGTTGGATAACAGACGACCTTTCCTGAAATAAGCTGCTAGCTGGGAATCTGCTCTGTGCCAAAAAGTAACAGGAATAACTGAAGTCTATTTATAACTGTAGAAAGTGTCAGGATGGACCTGTGTGTTGGAGGAGGCTGAAGACCACTGGAAGGGAATGGTGTCCTCACCGGGGTGACCCCGGGGAGCACGTCTGGCATCCTTCTCTTGCTCTCTCTGTTCTCTGCGCACTGACAGCGAGGTTGACCCTGCTGGCACCTCTCTCTGTTGCAGATTGGAGGTGTTCAGTCCTTGGGCGGGACGGGTGCTCTGCGTATCGGTGCGGAGTTTCTGAGGCGGTGGTACAACGGAAACAACAACACAGCGACCCCGGTCTACATCTCCACTCCGTCCTGGGGTGAGTGCTGTTGGCAGTGCTGCAGGGAGCCCTGTGGGTCAGTTGGTGAGGGGAGCATGGCTGAGTCCTTCGCAGGCAGTGGGAGAGGTCTGCTTGTGGGTTAAATGAGATGCTGGGGCTGGATGAGGTGGCTTGCTGGAGGTGAGGTCTGCTTTTCTGAGAAGTGGTTTCTTTCCTCAGAGAACCACAACTCTGTGTTTGTGGATGCTGGCTTTAAAGACATTAGAACCTACCACTACTGGGATGCTGCCAAGAGGGGTCTGGATCTCCAGGGGCTGCTGGATGACATGGAGGTGGGTAAAACTGGTGTAGAATGGGCTGAGCTTGGTACTGTGCTGTCAGGAGCTGGCTGGGCTCTTGCATGCTGTGTCTGGAAAGTGGATCTCTGCAGAGAAGACTTTCTGTGGCCAGAGGAGCTCAAGGCATCTCCCTTTGCTGTGGGTGCCCAGTCTCATCTCTGTGTGTGACCAAGATCTACTTTACTCTCTCCTCAGAAAGCCCCAGAGTTCTCCATTTTTATTCTCCATGCCTGTGCGCACAATCCAACGGGCACAGACCCTACTCCTGACCAGTGGAAGCAGATTGCTGCTGTTATGAAGGTATGGGCTGCTGCTGGGGCTAAAGTAGTGCTGGGAGGACAGATAGCTCTTGAGCCAGCCACACCACTTGCATCCAGAATGAGCACTGTGGAATGGCATGAGTTGTGGCAGGAGCTGGAAGAGTCCTGCAGGTCAGGTGTTGAAGGGAGAGGCTGATAGGATGCTGATTGCCTGTGTTCAGAAAAGTATCCCAGTTCTGCTTATGCTTTCAAGTTCTTACTTTCAACTCTGTGGCATGAGCTGCAGTGAGGGTTCTCATGCTGGAAAGATTATCCATGGGCACCTGCTTTTTGCAGGTGCTGGATAATAGGATATAAGGTGGTGCATCTCTTGTGCTTGTGTCCTCAAATGCATTTTTTCTCTGCATTTTATCTTTTAGTCTTCCTATTCTTTTACCCCAGTAGAAAGAAAATATCACATTCTGGTGTTGCTGGACCATTTTTCTTTTGTATTCATCCAGAAGCTCAATGGTCATTTTTGTCTCCTATGGGGACAGTAGGGAGTAGCGTGAAGACTGTGAGAAAGAGGTTTCCCTCTAACACTGTTCCTCCTTGCAGCGCCGGTTCCTGTTCCCATTCTTCGACTCTGCGTACCAAGGGTTCGCCTCTGGCAGCCTGGACAAGGATGCCTGGGCTGTGCGATACTTTGTCTCCGAGGGCTTTGAGCTCTTCTGTGCACAGTCGTTTTCCAAGAACTTTGGGCTCTACAGTGAGTGTCTGGCAGTAAGCTGGCCCAGTAGCATCATACCCAGACAGATGGGGCTGGCGTGCTGGGGGTGGGCAGAGCTCTGCTTTGTCATGATGTGTGGGACCAGTGGCTCACATGTCTTGTCTTGTCCACAGATGAACGTGTGGGAAACCTGACCGTGGTGGGGAAGGACACAGACAATGTCCAGCGCGTGCTTTCCCAGATGGAGAAGATTGTGCGTACCACTTGGTCCAACCCTCCCTCCCAGGGAGCACGCATTGTGGCGACTACACTTTCTTCCCCGCAGCTCTTTGCTGAGTGGTACGTGTTGCCAGGGACAGTGGGAGAGGGAAAGCAGGGGAAGCTGTCTCCCTGAGTGCCAGGCTTGGTCAGATGGCTCCCAACTGGATAGGTGCCTGTCCTCACTCTCTGCTTCCTGCCTGCTGCAGGAAGGACAATGTGAAGACGATGGCAGATCGCGTCTTGCTGATGCGCTCGGAGCTCCGGTCTCGACTGGAGGCCCTTGGGACCCCGGGCACCTGGAACCACATCACAGAGCAGATTGGCATGTTTAGCTTCACAGGGTTGAACCGTAAGTACCAAGTGGCTTCATGAAGGGAGGATTGGGTGAGGACAGTTTTGGTGGGGTTGAATTGGGCTGAAGCAGTCCAGGCAAGAATCTCTCAGGGACCACACTGGAGTCCTGGCATCACTCTGCCTCTCTGGGTAGGCAGGAATGAAGCATCAGACAGCATTTTGGTGGCCGGTGCTCTAAGTTTTCTGCTTGTTATGAAAGATCCAAGCAGCCCTGACTGGTTCTTTGGGCTTTTCTGAGCTGTGGAGTCACTGCTCTGACCTGATGTCCAATTGTTTCCCCAGCTAAACAGGTGGAGTACATGATCAAGGAAAAACACATCTACCTGATGGCTAGTGGACGCATCAACATGTGTGGCCTGACTACAAAGAACCTGGACTACGTGGCCAAGTCCATCCATGAAGCTGTCACAAAAATCCAATGAAGCACATGAACAAACAAACTTACATGAAGTCACCAAAGCTGTAGTGCATAGTCCGTGTCTTTTGCTGCTCATGGCTTGCCTTGACCCGCAGCTCTTGGGGTTTAATAAAGATGGGAGGGGCAGCTCAATCAGGGTTAATCATCTTTTCACCTTTTTGAAGTGCCCCTTGCAATATAGTAAGCCAGTGTCCCTGGGAGGGTGGTGGCAGCATGAGCTGCCTTGGCTCTTATTTGACTGACAGCAGCCTGGTCTTCATTCACTTAAAGCTGCATCTTTAACACATCTAAATCAACTCTGTGCAACTGATCAGTTTGATCTAGGCAAAGTCTGGTGCCAGTGCAATGTGCTGTGGGATAACAGCTCAATCGGCTTGGATCTCATATGATTTGTAAAGTAATGTCACTCTGTAGTATTTTGGGGAAGAGTGAACCTGTTGCTGTCGTGTGTCCCCCCATCTTGGGGTTCTGAGCCTTATGCGAGCAAACATTCGTAATCGTGATTATTGCTTCTTTGTGTTGCTGACAGAAAATTAAATCTCCTTCTCTGAACACTACCCCTACCTTGTGTAATGTGCCTTCAGGCTGATCTAATGTCTTCCCAGGCTGTGGTTAAAGCCTCAGCATCCTGGTTTGCCCACTGGTTCTTACTCAGTTGGTTTCAAGGCTCTCCCTTTCTCCCTCATGGTGTGTTGGATCTGTGATGGTTATGGTTGCTACTAATGAGGCACAGTCCTATTGGGAGTGTGTAGTTGGGAGCTCCCTGTGACTATGCAAATCTGGCCGAGTTCTCCCATATCGCTCTTGTGTTCCTCTTTCTGCTCCCCTGCCCTGTGCTCTTCAGCTTGTTCTGTCTGTATGTGCTTGCTTTCTGGATGGTCATGTGTTGCCCAACCATCTGGCCATCCCTCCCTGGCACAAAGCTCCTGGCTTGCTTCTGATGCGCTGAAAAATGGATCTTTCCTGTTCCTCCTTATCAGCAGGTCCCTGATGAACCATCACCTACTCCCCCTGGCTTCATCGGGACCTGCCAGCAACACCCTGTTTCTGGCACAGAGAAAGAGCTGGGACCATCTGTTTCTGCTCTCTGCAGTCACTTTTTGCAGATCTATTTGTGAGCTGATATTACCACCTTGACAGAGCAGCCTCCTGCCAAGATCTTGGTGAAGAAAGAGAAACAGCCCCTTTCCTGGGGTCAGTTAGTAAGTCACTGATGCCCTGATGGATTTTGCTTGTGCTGCAGCTTAGACAGTAAAGCAAAAATGGTGCCTTGTTCCCTTGCTGTTCTTGCAGAGACAGCACATGGGGTCTCTGATTTGTCATTTTTAGGTTGGTGTTCATGTCACATAAGAGAGTGAGCCAGAGGCAGCCTGGCCTCTGTGCAGGTTGGGAGCTTTTTCTGTGCTTGATGTCCATCCACAGCTAGAATGCTGGGGTCCTGGTTAAAGGATGACTTCTAGTGGTGATATCAGGAGAAGGAGTTGAGGGAACCAACTGCTTTTGTTATTTCTGACATTTGTTGACACTTCTGTATGTATGCACATCTAGGTGTGCAGCCTGGCTCACCCCATGTGTGATCTGTACCAGTGCTTTGCTAGCCTTAACAGCCTTGTTTTTCCTAACAAGTGACCTAAATTTCTTTCTGTGGTGTAAGCTCATTACCCATTATCCCACTTACCATGGCAACGGAGAGCAGATTATTCCTTTCCTCTCTGCAACAGCTTTTTATGTATTTGAGAACTTCCCCTCTCCACATCCTTCACCAGTTAAGATTAAGCAACCCTGTTTCCTTCAACCTTTGGAAGAGGTTGTTTGCCAGCCCTTGCTTTCCTCTGGCGCCTTTTCAATTGCTGTGTTTTTCCTTAGAAGGCCAATGTCCAGACAGTGATGCAGTTAACTCCAGCTGAAGTTTTATCAGCATTGGTGGACTAAGACATTTCTGTTATCTCTCAGGCTCTACTCCAGCATGTGTATCCCCCTATTGTGTTTGCAATAGCATGGTATTAACTCCTGTTCTCCCCCAGTGCTTGTCTGCACTGCTGTGGTGTAACTCTCTGCACTTCTGAGTGCTCTCATGGCAGCCAGTGTGACAGAGAGCTGAGGTTCACATGGAGAAATTGGAAAGCACTTGCTGACTTGATCTTCTACCTGTTCATTTTGGAGTCCTGTTACTTCAGCCACCTCTGGCCACGGGTATGAGGGCAGCTGAGCCCAGTTGGAGAGGTTAGCACATCTTTCCCAGCACGCATTGACACAGACAGGGCATAGGTCAGGGAGAAATCACTTTTAATGGTAGTATCCCTGTTGCTTTCAGCCTCTACAAACACTACTGACTGATCTGTACCAACCCAAAGGCTCCGTGCGAGCCTCCCTCACACAGGCAGACGTGTGCAGAGAGGAGGATGGTTCAAGGCAGCGTGGAGCCCCAGGGAGCTGGGGTCCCTGCCCTGTGCCTAGCAGGGGTCGGGAGCACTGGGCTGTGTCGATGGTCAGTGTGTGCAAGGTGCTGCGAGTGTGCGTGTCACTAGGCACGGCACAAATGTGTGCTGGGGCCCTGAGCTGCATGTGGCACCCCCAGACAGTACATTCTCTTCGTGGTGGAGACCACATCTGTGCAGCGCCAGCACCAAGGGGCTCTGGGGCTCTCTGGGATGGGGATGGCAGATGTGTTAAGGGAGATTCTGGGTTGGGCTGCCCCCCGGCTCTGCCTGCAGGGAGGCCGTAACAGACACTTCTTTACTTTTCCTTTTTCCACCTCTTCCTTGAGACCAGATGCTACCAGGGAGCAGCTGGGCAAGGGCCCTCGGACTCCAGCTGGCTGGTCCAGGCTGCCTGAGTGTTTTAGCCCTGCCGGGGGCACATCCTTTCTCGCCTGGGGATGGGGCTCTGCACAAGTCCTGCAGGGAGGGGAGGCGCGAGCGGGCAGGCAGGCGGGCAGGCAGCGAGCGGGTGCAGACCTGCTGCTGTTGAACATGAGCCTCGTGACAGGAGACCCCCCATGCTGCAGACCTGAAAGACACAAAGACAGCCTCGTGCAGGTAGCTGGAGCTTGCCCTCCCTCACCTGCTGCTGCTCAAGGCTGCAGCACCTTCCCAAGCCAGGCTCAGGGATATTGGTGCAGACACACATTTCTAGCTGTGAAAACATGAGTCAGGGTCTCACTGTCTCCCACGCACCTTTCTGCCCCAAAGATGGTTGGAATCTGCTGCTACATTCCTTGACTCTGTTCCAGCCCCCAACAACGTGCATGCCTAACCGCAGCATTTGGCTTTGCTGCTTGAAACTTGATTTTATGCTACTAATGTTGAGCAACCTCTCATTTGCTGGAATATTGCATTAAGACGCAGGTTCCTACCTCCAGTCTGCATGGGCCTCCAGCACTGTGCTCTGGCCACGCTGCTGCTCAGGTGATTAATGGGTCGAGATTGGAGCTCTCCTCTGGCAACTTCTCATCCTCCAGCGATGACCGCTGCTTGCGCCCACCTGCAGCATCAAGAGGGGCTTGGGTGCTGGGGGCAAGGGTGCTCAGGGCAGGGTGACTGGCTCTACCTGAGCTAGCCTTAGGTGCAGCGTTGCCTACTGCTGGGGTACTGCCAGGGTACTGCGTTGCCCATCAGCCCCATACAGGGTGTCCCCAGGAGCTCTCCCCCGGTGCTCCCTCCATGGGTGAGTCACTCACTCAGGGATCTCAGCAGCCTCCTGCCCAGCGTCTCTTCATTGCTGCTTGGCGTTGAGCTGGTCTCAGCCTCTCTGCCCGGGGACTCTGGCTCCAGGACAGTGCTGCAGCGCTCACTGTCTGCAAAAGCCCAGTATGGCTGCAGCACCCAGGGGCACCACAGACCTCGCCACCCCCAGGGTCCTGTGTGTATGTCCCCAGCCAGACTCACTCTGATGTTTGCTGTTCTCCTCGCTGTCAGCCGTCTCCTCCTGGATGAAGGGGATGCTCTCCATGCGCAGGAACACTGACTCGCTGGGACTGTGCAGTCCTTCGGAGCGGTTGCCTGCAGGGACACAGGGCAAGCGTGGCAGCAGGGCAGGGAGATGCTGTGCCTGGGGCAGACGCAGCAGGATGCCAGCCATAGCAGCAGGTCCCACTGCCAGAGACCCCCAGGGAACACAAGCATACAGAGAGGAATTACATGCTTTCACACCTGCACCTATGCCCCAGGCCATGTGCAACTGCGTCTCAGCAGTGGTGTGCCCATCGTGCCAGCAGATCCCAGCATGGTCCCCCCAGGGGACATGCAGCATTGGCCTATGGCAGGGAAGGGATGCTGCTGGATGACTCACACATGATGCTGTTCCTCTCGTTCAGGAGGGCGGTAGCATCCTCCTTGGGTGTCTGCGGGGTGCCCCGAGCGGTCGAAGCCTTGGTTGAGTCCCTGTCGAAGGCCTCCATGTCAGGGGACTGAGGCGAGCTGTCCATGCGGCTGGCCACCAGCGCGTTGTGGTACTGCTGCCGGGTGACCTGTGCAGACAGATGTGCGCATCCAGCTCAGTGGGTCCACCGAGACCTCCGGGGACTTGGTGGTACCAAACCCCGAGCCAGCAGGAGTGTGGAACTCCCCAGCACCCACTGGGCACCCATCAGGATCCCAGGACACAGCAGGACAAGAAGGTGCCTGGGAAGGGGTGCCCAGGGTGTGTCAGTACCTGCCAGCCCAGCCTGTACCTTGACGAACTGCACATCGCAGAGGATGTGCACGGAGTAGTCGGGGGTGTAGATGTTGTTGCTGCTGCTGTGGAGCTGTGTGTTGCTGCCCCCGTAGTCGTTGTGCTCCCAGATGGGGGACTCGGAGCGGTTGAGCCCGCTGCACCGCGATGGTGACCTGTTCACTGCGGGAGGGAACGGCAGAGAGGCAAACCCTCACTTCTCACTCGTGGTGCTGCGTGGCGCAGGGGCAGGGTGGACCTGTCACCCCCGGTGGCTATGCCCCACGGGCACTGGGGCTGCCAGGGGCTCTGTGGGGACCTCTGCTGGGATCCTCCTCAGTGCATGCTGGCGGTGGAGACTCCGCCGTGCCAGCCATGCACAAACCAATGAGGACCAGGCAGGCAGGCATCCAACCTGCACCGGCAGCAGAGGTTAGTGCTGGCACACTGACTGACTGACAGCTGCCCTGCTAGCACAGGCCTTCTGCACGGCATTTGGCACAAATTCCGGTTGCAGCTGGCAGCCCTCAGGGGTTTGCTTAACCTGCCTTGAGGGCACACTCCTGTTCACCCCGGCAGAACAGAGGCTGCCAAGGCAAGCTGGCCCGTCACTCATGTCAACTGATGGCCTCTGACATGGGGTGTGATAGATTTTGTCTGGTCAGTGATTTATTAGTGAACAAAGGCAGCTTGCTCCTGCACTGGTGACATTAACAACCTGTTGATTTTGCTCTCCTGCTAAAAAGTACTTCTATTACTCAGATTGCTAGAAAGCAAGGGAAGCAGGGCAGTGTGCATGCAGGGCTGTGGGCAGCTGTCTTCAGAAGCAGCAAGTAGCAAGAAAACCTAAGAACTGACTGCAGGAAACTACAGGAGCTGCACACCAAGGGAAACCCAAGCTGTTCATGGCTCCCCACTTGTCCCCATCCCATTCTTCCTGCAGTTCACATCATACTGGGAAGGCTGCTGGTGTGTCTCAAACAGTGAGGGGCTGCCGGTGTGGGGTGCCATGGGTGCTCCCCTCCTTGTGCTGCCCTGCATGCAGGGTGCAGGGGCCTTGGTGCAGCATGCACAGGGAGCCGGAAAGAGCCTGGCACACGCAGACATCCCTGCCCAAGACCATGCCCTGTTACCTGGAGAGCCAGCCAATGAGTCCCCTCTGCTGAAGGCGAAGGTACGGGACACTGAGACAGGCACTGCAGAGAGAGTTAAGAGAGGGAGGGAAGCAGGAAGGGATGGACAGGAGGTGGCAGACAGATCAAGAGGAAGAATGAGAAAAAGAATCACATACCAGCAGAGAGCCTGGGCTGGGCTCTCACCACTGCCTCCATCACCCCTTCCCACCCCTCTTGCACCCTCCTGCTTCTGCTCCAGGGAGGCGCTAGCCAGCCCTGGGGCCAGGGACACCAGCAGGGACACAGACTTGAGTGCTGTTAAGTCAACAAGCTGCTCTGTGACGAGGTAACAGGAGGTGAGGCTGGGGGGAACCAGCTCTTGCCAGGCCTGCCTGCACAGCCACACATCTCCCTAAAGCCACAGCGTGGGCAGAAAGCATCTTTCATGGGCTGAGTGCTGGCACCCTGCTCCAGCCCTTCACCACCCGCTGCCAGGAGAGGGAACTTTGTGGTCAGCTTGTGTCGCCTGGGGGATGGGCAGAAGCTAAGCCAAGTGGCTGCGCTTTGCATCTGGGATGCTTCTGTGTGTGCAGGCAGGTAGCAGAGAGTGAATGTGCTCTGCCCCATGGCCCCACAGCTGCAGGCAGAGGCTGGCAGAAGCCCCTCAGCATGATGCAAAGGTATCTGTGCCAGGCTGCCTGCAGCTCTCTGCAGAGCCCTGAGGGGGGTGTCAACAGCCTTGGAGTGATGCCAAGAGCCACCCCACAGGGGAACCACAAGAAGCCATGACCCCATGTCCCATTGACACAGAGAGAGCAACTCACAGGCCATTCACTTGCCAGGTATCACTGCTATGGGTTACAGCAGCAGTGACAATTTCAGGGACAGGCATTCCCCCTCTCTCTGACTTGCTGCTTGCAGGGAGCTGCCTTCCACAGCACCCCTGGGCAATGCACCCGTTAACACCTCCCGGTGCCACATCTCTGCTCTCCCCACTGGCAGCACCCACCTCAAAGGCATCTCCACAGGAAGATGTGAGCCCACCCATTGGCTGCCAGCCCCTTTCTCAAGCCATGTCCATGCTTCCCACAGCTGCTGTCCCTCCTGCCCCAGGTGCACTGCCTTCTTTCCAGCCACTGTGCCCTCAGCACAGGGTCAATGCTCCAGGAACCAACTGCTGCCTATGTGATCAATGTTTCTAAACTGCTTCAAAGGTAAAAGCCCCAGGAAATGTGCCTTACAGCCCCCTCCTTCCAATCTCCCCATTCAGCTACTCCTCGGTAACTCTTGTTCATGTCCTCTGAGTCAAAACCCGCCGCAAATAAAAGTCCAAGCAAAGGCACCAGCTTGGAGTGCTTGCCAGAACAACTTCATCCATCTGGAAGCAAAGGATGGGCTGATAACCGCTAGCACTCTCCCCCTGCTCTCAGTGCCTTACCCTCCGGCAGCAATGCCCTGCACCACCAACGCCAAATATCACCTGGTGATTAAACAGTTGCATAACAATGGTTAATTAATAAAGAAGTGTTAAATGCTCCAGGGTTAACGTCTGAAATCTCTGCTGTGACATGCTGCTCACACTCGAGCTGGGCTTTGCTTCACGGCAAGGGGGGACAGTGGCCTGACAAGGGAGATGCCCTGTGACCTGTGCCTACCATGCCTCCTCACTGGCCAGGGGTGCCACACAGCACATCCCAGGGCAGGCAGGGGTGGCTGGATGGTGGAAAACGGCTCATGACCCAGGATCATGTGCGAGCACAAGGAGCGAAGGTTCCCTGGGCAGCAGTGTCTCAGCGGGCAGCACTGTGGATATGTGTGGCTCCACTGACACTGCTCCTACCGTGGTTTATGCCCTGCCTGACCCGTGGCTTGTGGGCATCACCTACTGCCTGAGCCTCTGGGGAGCCCTGGGGATGGTCACTGGGGGCACATGGCATTGGAGCACGCAACAACATCCTGGGGGAAATCAGCTGCTTCACTGATTTCCTCCTTTCAAACCGAGCAGGCTGCAGATGCACTGGAGCACAGGAATGTGCACTGAGGGATAATCCAGCAGTCCAGAGCCAGCCTTTCAAATGGAAGCAAAGCAAGAAGCAAGAAATAGGTGAACCCTAGAGCAGCATGCAGATGGGAGCCATGGGAATGACAGTCACCTGCCCTAAAGGACTCTCCCTGTTTTCTCAACAACATTCCTCCCTACAGTTCCTAAAGGTTAAACTTGATGAGTTCTTGTTTTGGTTAGGCACTCTGAGCATTCTCACTGTACCATCAGCACTGCAGATCCAACTGGGGTTGGGAAGAGGGATGTACCTAACCGGGGGTGAGCGGCACTCCTAAACCACCAGGGATCAACCATCTGCAGAGGTGACCAGCAAAGAAAGGAGGGCACAGTCCCCACTGATCAGAGCTCCCTCTTGCAGGGAAACTGCTCAGTAACCCATTAGCTCTGCAGGCAAGGAATTTACCTGGATGGGGGCAAGTACTTTTAACTCAGCTGATTTCCTCCAGCAGCATGTGCAATGGCTCACAGGTTCATTTCTGCAGCTCCCAAGCAGCTCCCATTCACTTTGTGTGGGACCCATGTTCAGCTCATCCTCTGAGCCTCAGGAAAGCAAATGGGTCCAGAGATGTTACAATGAGACCCAGATGCACTGTGCCAAAATTCACAGGGTTTACTTCTCCCATCCGCATCATCATGCTGCCACCTGTGGGCAGTGCCCCTTGTAGTACCAGCCTGCTGGGATCCACCTGAAGGGATCCAGCACTTAGCTGAGACTTCAAAGGGACCTCAATGGCCTTTCTGCAGGCTGCATCAGCCCCTCAGGTCTTTCTCTACTGAGCTTTTTAAAGGGGTGATCTCAGTGCAGAGCCTGAGCTGCTCTGCACAGGGTGCAAACCCAGGCAGCCTGTGCTGCAGAGGAGAGATTTTAGAGCTCTGGCCTGTCCCAAAATACTTACATAGGAAGGAGGATCCAGCCAGGCTGCCCACTTTTCGCACATCGTTATCTGAAATGAGAGCTGGAGGTGTAGGAATCACAGAGGAAGGACTCACACCTGCCCCACACCCTGCAGCAGGGCCACCCCACCACACAGCCAGCCCCAGCTTAGCCCCCATGGAGGCTGCTGAAGCAAATACAGGGCTGGAGGGACCTCACAGAGCCCTTACCTGAGGACACAACAGCCATGATGGCAGGGACGCCATAGTATGTGAATGCCCCATTCTCAAACCTCAGCCCTTCCTTGCCAATCTCCACCTCCACTTTCCCCTGGAAGGAGAAGGAAAACCCACTCAGACAGGCACCTTGCGCTCCCAGACAGCAACCCACCCATGGCTGCAGGGACCCTGCTGCCCTGTATAAGAAGAAGGGCATCTCCACTGGCAGAAGCAGCCCAGAACAAGGTGGTGAGGAGAGACAGGTCACCCCCTGCCAAATTCTACTTGCTGCTGCCCAAGGCACCTGCAGGATGAGGACAAAGTAGTCGACAGGGCGGTTGCGCTGGTAGAGGTAATGCTCCACCGCCTTCTTGTTCTTGCGGTCGTACTTGAGCTCCTGGATGACGTTGGGGTGCTTGAGGAGCCGGAGCAGGATCTTCTCAGAGAGGTAGGGGGACTTGAAAGGCTCCACCTCTAGAGGGGAGGCAACACACGCTTGCTCAGCAGGGATGGGGCTACCAAGAGCCCCTTGTCCTCTAAGCGTCATGGTCCCTCTTCCTGCAGCCTCAGCACCCTGCTGCATGGAGGGGACCTCAACCAGACCCATGCTGGTGGGGCAGTGGGATGCCCTGGGTCAAGGAAGACAGAAACTGCCCACTGAGCAGAGGAACCTGACCCAAGAATGACTCAGGGATGCCATGCAGGGCTAGTGCTGTGGAAGGGAGATGCAGGGCTTGCACAAGGGCAAGGGTACCTGTTGCCATGAACCGATGGGTGGCGAGGAGGAGCTGTGGGGAGATCTTCACCTTCATCTCACTGTCCGAGAGCCTGAAGATGGAGAAGTCCTGGGGCTTGCGTCCCCGCTGGGGCACACGTTCCTTCTTCCGATTGTTCGCTGCAGGACAGAGAGCAAAGCAGTTGCCTGCCTGCAGCAGCCACAGAGCTGCTGTAGCTGCAGGTCCCATACCACATGCGCATGTACACAGAGAGGCACATCTTGCTGTACTCCATGGCACGGCTGCTGTGGAGCAGCAGTCGGAGCAGCGGGGCACACAAAACATGCCATGCATCCCAGCCTTGGGAGCAGCTCCCTAGGGAACGAGCAGGGTGGTGAAACACACTTCTTTCTCAGGAACAAGTCCTGGGTTGCCCTGGGTAGATGTGTCACTCATTGTTGGAAGGAGCTTGGGAGCCACCCATGAGCACTTCATGCCCAATACACATGCCCCTGGATAAGGCCCTGCCCAGCCACCAGCTGCTCATGCTGATGCTTTTCTCTCTTCAGCATTCAAGACTCCCTGACACCTGACCAGCATCTGTCCATCATTCCTGTCTTTCCCACCATGACTGTTAATTGTTTTGGGGAAGGACCACAATTTGCTCTGGCCTGTTTCCTACCCACATGTCTGTCTGTCTGTGCAGGCTCCCACCCTGGCTCCTGCAACCGCAGTAGCTGCTCTGGGACACTAACTGTACAGATCCGTCTCATCCAGGATCTCGGACTTGATGATCTCCTCAATGACATCCTCCAGGGTGACAATGCCCATCACCTCGTAGAATGGGTCTCCTTCCCCTTCGTTGTTCACCCGCTGCACGATGGCCAGGTGGGACTTTCCTGTGTGGGGAAGAGCAGAGCAGCAGTGAGGACCCAGCCCTGGTGAGAGGGGTCCCAGCATGGCAGGCTGACAGGAGAGCAGGGCTTGGTGGGAGGCACAGGTCAGAGCCAAACCTCAGAAGCAACCAAAGCCATCCCAACCGTGCTAACCCAAGGAGAAGGGCTGGACACACAGCCCAGTCTAACAGGGCTATTACTCCCCAGGCTGACTCCCAGGTGTCACAGAGTTCTGACTGGCTCATTTTTGGGGCCACTTGCTTTCTCTCAGAATGGTCACGGATCTGGAGCATCTCTCTCATGAGGAAAGACTGTGGGAGCTGTGCCTGTTTAGTCTAGAGCAGATTAAGGGGGGATATCACAAATGCACATAAATATCTCAAAGGCAGGTACCAGGAGGATGGTGCCAGACTCTTTCAGTGGTGCCCAGCAGCAGGATCAGGACCAAAGGCCATAAACTAAACCACAGGAAGTTTCACGTCAACAGAAAGAAGAACTTCTTTATGCTGAAGGTGGCAGAGCACTGAACAGGCTGCCCAGGGGGGTTGTGGAGTCTCCCTCTCTGGAGATATTCAAAACCTGCTTGGACACGTTCCTGCTTGGACACGTGTAACCTGCTATAGGTGCCCTGCCTGGGAGAGGGGTTGGACTGGGTGATCTCTAGAGGTCCCTTCTAGCCCTAAGGATTCTGTGATTCTTTACCCGGGCACCCTGCTGTGAGTCACTCTGTTTAGCTCTTTGACAGCCTCCTGTGCAGGGATGATGTGTATGTTATACCAGCCGCCTCTTGCTTACCCTCGGTTTCACTGCCATGAACAACTCTAACAGAGCAATGAGACGGTATCCTCCGACACAGAAATGGGAGCATGTCCTTGGGCTCTGCTGGTTTCCCTCATCCTCCTGGTGTTTTCTCATTCTGTTGTTAATTATCCTTCCTATCAAATTGCCAGGAACAGCCTCCTGCCATCTTTCTATCCATCAATGTCCTAAAGCTTTTCTTAAAACACAGGCAAAGCCTCCTTGGAACATCAGCTGGTTTTAATGCAGAAATGCGTGTTTGTTTGCAGCTTACTGCCCAGCTCCTGCAGAACTTTTGGGTGAACCATCTGGATGCAGAGGCTTTCCAAGCCGTCAGCTTGCACCTGAATGTCTTCTCCAAACCCTGCCCTTGACAGCACCCCCTCTCTATTGCCTTAAACAAGCAAATTGGGACCAGGATCTTCAGCTGCAATGATGGTGACTACTGTTTGGAAGTCAGTGTTTCTCAATCACATTTTCAGCTTCCTCACTCGTCCCCATTAAACTGGCAGCTCTGCTGACACATTCTCACACTTCTTGCTTTTGGCATATTTGAAATATTGCTATTTGTTTTCACATGTCCAACTCTGTAAGCTGTTTTGACTTCTTCAACTTCTCCCTTCCTTTATTGTCTGCTCTGATTTATGTTCCTGCTCAGCAGCTTGATCAGAACCCAAATCCCAAGCCACAAACAACTTTTGGGTTTCTATCTACTAATGAACAGCACCGGTTTTTTTACTGCCCTCATGGCACATGGATCTGAACCTCTAGTTTTATTTAAAGCATTAAAAATGTCCTTCATCAGCACCGCAGCCAACAACTTGTGCTCCCTCTGTTTGCTCTGCATCCCTAGGGTCTCCTGTCACAATGCCTGCACAAACCCAGCTGTACCATGGGCACTGCAGGCACCTTCAGAAAGATGCAAACACATTTTCCACATGGGCTTGGAGTTGAGCTCCTTGAGCAGCAATGGTCACCCAAAAGGGGGAGCAGGTCCCTTCTGCTATACCGCTGTCTCTGCATCTGCTTCTGCTATAAACCCTCCCTGAAAAACTCGCCTGCTGCTCGGGGCAAGGGGATGTGAACAGTATTTATGTATTTCTGAATATATATGTGTGAATATATATATGTGTGAATATATATATGTGTGAATATGTATGTGAATATATATGTGAACAGTATTTATGAACAGAGATGCAACAGCGGTGGACTCCTGCCTGCTGCACAGCTCCCTCCTTGCCCACTGGTGCCTTCTGCCTCGTCCCTGCAGAAGAAGAGGGATGAGCACATCTAGGGCAGCCTGGCAGTCCCATCAAACACAAACTGCAGGGGAACATGTGACCCTCAAATAACCTTGTCCTGGATCCGAGACGAGCAAGTGACATTTCTCAGCTGAAGATCAGCACTATACATTTCTCACAGCAAAGCTTGGGCATTTTCCACAGTATAAATTCCCTCCTCCTCATACCAAGCTTTTATTGCAAGATTTCAGAGAGCAGCTCGCTGCCTCCCACGCCTACAGAATTAGAAATGAGAACATAACATCATAGCAAGTAGCACTGGGATGCACTTAAAAAAGACCCCAAATCAATAACTTTGGGGCACTGGAAATTCAGCATGTTCTTTTGACCAGGTTATTTCACTCCTTTCATACCCAGGTTTGTGCTTCTCGTCTGTTCAGGGGTAATAAAGCAGCACAACTTGAGACTTAAAAAGAAGAAAGCGGCAGAGTTGGCCACAGGACAGCAGCAACAGCTACATTTCATCTTAGCAAAGTCCAACTTTTGAACGTGTCTCCTTTGCCAAACCCACTCCCAAACACTGGGGCCATCTGGTCTCCTCCAAGTCCTCGGGTGAGCAAGGAGAGGGAAGAAGTTATTTCTTTTGGCCAAAAACTTGTTGTTAATGACATTTACATGCAACCCAAAACCACTGAGCCCTTACAAAAAGCTTAGGTGCTACTTAAAGGCACTCAGAGAGTAATGGACACATTTCTTTTTCTGGCCAAACACCTACATCAATGCTGTAATTTACTCTACAGCAGCCTCAGAGAAATATGATTCCAGCTCCATATTCACATAACAGCAAATGAGATTATATAAAAGTAACCCAGCACTGTTAGCCTTGGGAGGAGACCCAGGGTTTCACTGCGCTGGGGGCAGAGCCAGGAGGGCTGTTAGACTGCTCAAGAGTTCTTTATTTTCACAGAAAATAAACACTTGTCGCCGTGCCATAAACCTCCAGGTATAGGTTTCCAGGCTAACATCAGACCCACATTAGAGATGGGGCAGGTACCAAGCAATAGAAGGTGGTTACATTTCATGTGGTTGTTCCTGGCCCACACCAAGCAAACTGATCCTAGCCCCTGCCTGGCCGGCTGATACCCATAATCACAAGAAGCCCTGGCCCTCAGTCCCAGCTCTTGCAAACCACTGCCCTCGCTGGGAAATGGTTGACTTGCCCTGATTTCCCACCTGAGGGACATGAGATCCTTGGCAAAGTCCTGCCCTCTGAGCTGGCTGGGTCCTGGGTTTTCTCCCTGTAGATTCGGCAGCAGGGATGGGGGGGGGGTTGTGGGCTCCCTGGCTGAATGATCATGGCTTGCCCCCTTCTGGGATGGGGATGCTGCCAAGCTCAGCTTCATCTCCCTGCCTGGCCCTGGGAGCTGCTACACTTGCACAGGAGGAAAAGCAGCGGCTTTTGGAGGTGTCAGAGGGGTCGTATTCTCTTCTGCAGCCATTACCCTGCAGGTCTGCCTCGGTGGGAGTACAAGAGAGGGAGATAAATCATTTAAACAAAACCCCAAACTTGATCTAAGCGAGCTTCAAGATCTGTAAAGCTGGTTCCAAAAACTGTGCTATTGTAACCATTGCTTGATAGCTCGAATGAAATGAATTATAAGGGTGAGCTGCTTCCCCACTAGCAAGCTGTCACATGTGAATTTTACAGGGTTATTGCTGATGCAGGAAAGCACAGTGAAACACTTGAGAATCAAAGCCTTGGTTTGGCAAATGCTAGAACAAATGGGCAATTAACTTCACTTCTGTGAATGGCTCCACCGGCCTCGGCAGGGCTGCTCTCGCACAGGAAGTCTATAGGTGATTAAGTGTCTGCTCAGCATGGGATACAACGGTACTAAATTCTTTCTGAGCTACATGAAATCTGCTCTTTTCAAACAGCAATTTGGGTGGAAAGTTAATGCTAAATTAGAGAGCTAATATAAACAGCTGAGAGCTTCTGGCTGGAGCAAGCATTTGAACAGATATCTAAAGCTTTCATGCTCATTTTTAGGAGCCTTTGTATTTCATAGGTGCCTAAATAACCTTGGGCTCATAGATCCACCTCAAAGCGTCCTCCCCAGTGGGAGAACAGGGTCTGAACACACGGAAATGCCTTTACTTGTGGGGAAGAAAGTGCTGCAAATATAGCCCAGACTACTTCCTTACCTTTTTTTTTGTGTAATGTTAAAGATGCTTTAGCCTTGTCTTTCATTCCACGGGATAAGCATGAAATTTACTTTCATAAATTTTACAGTAAGATCTAAAGCTGTTACTGAGAGATCAAAGGCACAGGCACAAGCCACGAACCATGTACAAAATGGAAGGCAAAACCCCCAGAGTAATTGGTAACTAAGGTTGATTTATGAAAGAACCATGATGTAACTGGAATCTGTTTTCTGTGTGCTTTCAGTCAGAGCTCTTCTCTGGGTGAGGGGCTGCCAGCATCTCCATGCCCCACTGCAGACCTGAATCTGAAGCAAGTGGGGACCCTGATTTGAACTGGAAATGTGCATGTCAGTGTTACTATGTGTGCTCTTGTGTTACCACAAGCCTGCACCAAGGGTAAAACCACATGCCTGAGGAGTTGTACGTAAAGACAATCCACATTTACATCTAAATAGGGAGAAAATAAATAAGAGGGCTGTGGGAGCACCCAACTCTACAGGAATCAGAGCTATGCAAATGAAAAACTGTAAATTCTAATCTAATCCAATCCAGACCTTCCTCAGAGATAAGAACTTCATCTGCCTACATCTGGCTTTAGCAGAGCATAAAAGCCTTTCTCATACTTGGCTTTGGTGCTTTTCTTAATCCTAAGGAAAATCGTGGGAATGATGGAATACTTGGAAAACCATTGAAAAAACAGATCAGGAGGATAAGGGGGAAGTTAGTGGGGACACAGGGCCTCATCTTCCATCTGCTGTACAACAGGGTTTTGATTTCTTGGGGATGACCTCGCATGCCCACAAACAGTGGACCCACCCCCCCTTGTGTGTTACATGGAGCCTAAGGAAGCCTACAAGGATGCTGAAGCTTTCTCAAACTAAAAAAAACTTCTAAAGAGCCAATGCAAAACTGTTTTAATTGGTGTCTGTAGCATAGGCCACTTGATCCTTTCCTACAGCTCAGTCTGAAGGTGCCTTTGACAGCTCCGAAGAAGGAGATGGGTGGCTGGGTGACCTCTCCCCAGTGACACGGCTCCCCTCTTGCTTTGCTGAATGCCTTCCTGAGCAGGCCTGCTTCTGGGCTTGCTGGGGTTGGGTAAAACAGGGTTCACTCAATAAGATTTAGGACAGTCTGGAGGCAAAAACAAAGTAATGTTTCAGGCAGAGTTACTGAAACCATCTTTTGTGCATGGGCACCTCACCCACTCAGCTTGCCAATTGCTTTTCAGGGGACCTGTACACTACATGGGGTAGACAACACCATCGTAACTGCAGAAATCTCTTGAAGGCTGATCCATATTTCAAGCCATGCTTTGTGCTTGCAATGACTGCAGGCACAGAAGCAGCACCATATGAAAAGCAGCTGAAATGGTACTGACCCCTGTTTCTGGCAAGCATAAGCGCCTTCTCCGGCTACACTCAATTTGTAGAAGTCTGACAGAGACTGTGGAGTATTCTGAAAAGCAAAGACAGCCCCTAGGGCAGGGCTACCCTCCCCAGGACAGGCTGTTTTCCTGCTAAGCCAGGAAGCTTGGTTTTGGAGAATTTACTTTTAGTAACTCCTAGAAGATGCCAAACCACAGAAGGCTAATTTGGGTTGTACCTCAGCGTCTGCCCTGCTGCAGGAAAATGAACATAAGAGCAAACTTCTCCTGTCCCTCTGACAGAACAATTACTTGCTGAACGTTGCCAGTGCTGCATATATACTCCAACAGAAAATAAGTCAACAAAACCCATTAATTACTTGAAGAATGGGAGAAGACTCTGACTTCCCAAAGGCGCTACAGAACAAGGAGGTGGACCTCACGGATGAGCTCCCCATGGAAGAACTCTTTTATCATAAGACTGAAGCTGCAACACACATTGCTTTAGTTATCTTCTAGGGTTGGAGGAGGAACAGACTGCATCACCCACAGTATTTCACACTGAATGAATGCATAGATCTTTCCTCCTAGCTCCATATTCTCAAAGTGACGTTTGTCCTACTGGGACCTCATCTGCTCCTCTGCATGTATTAGCTTGCTAAATATGGTGCAGTTATTTCTCTGCTACATTAGGCACTTCCTCCTGGCAGCCTAGAATAAAACCAGGTACTCTGAGATGTACCAATACAAACTGTCAAGAAATTGTCTCCTAATTTTTTCACTCCTTCAGTAATTTCAGCTTCTTTCAGGCTGTAGGTGGCAAAGTCAGCTGTACTGGTATGCATCTTATTTCTAGAGAACTGGAGATACATTCTGTATAGTGTCCTCCACTTAGCACTTCAATGTAAATGCTGCACAACTATGCATGCCTCCTGTAATGACCCTGTCTGGCTTGCCTGAAAAGATGGCAAACTGGGTGTTCAGGCTTCATTATTTCTGAGCTCATTCCACTGAGTTTTGGTGAGAATATAAATGCAAAACCATTTTCTAGCACAAGCATTTCCTTCCTTCAGCTGGACCTGTCTTGCTCTGCTGTAATGTTGTTTTTCGATATGGTTTTTGCAGCTGTGCCCCTCTCTGGGGCTGTGGGTTGGAGTCCAAGCTACCAACCCCACATGCTGCTGCTGTTTGCAGCCTTCTCTGCTGGGTTTTTCGCAGTTCCCATTATTGCCCCCCAATTTAACCATCTTTCCCCAGGAATTAGTGCCAAAAGAAACATCAAACAATGCCAAGCAGCAGCAGGCTTGTGAAGGAGGAGATGTGAAGGCTTTGATCAGTTCTGCTGTGATGGGGCAGGGGCCAGGTTTTGTCATACAGGAGCTCAGAGTGCACTGCAACCACATTGTGCCATCAGCTCCATAGGTGCTACTGAAGTGTGTGCTACTCTTTCACATTATATAAATGTTTTGGCAAGCTGATGTTACACAAGTGTCCTTCCCCAGGTCCATGGAGGGTAACCCCATCTACACAGGGTTGTGCTGGGGGAGAGGGGATTTGCAACCCTTCTATGGATTAAACTCAAGGAAAACATCATGCATCTTGATGGAACTTTGCCCAAATAAGATTAGGTGTGAGCATATCTAGAAACCAATGAAGAAAAACCTCCCTTCAAACCCTGCTATTAAAGACTAGAGAGGAAAAAAAGCTGATTGTCTTCATAGCTAGGATAGCACAATGAGAGAAAAGAAATGCATCGTGTAAACAAGGATAATAGTGTGATATTGGCAAGTAGGAGGAGAGGCAAAAATGGGATGTGCTGCTGGAGGTGTGAGCAAGTCTCAAAGTGCTGTATTTAATCATCACTTGACATTTTCAGTAAGAAAGAACAAATGTTTGTGCACTGTGGCAAGGAGCTCTGGCAGTGAAATTGTGTTACTTGTTCATTATGCAAAAAAAAAAAAAAGACATTTTGGGCATATTGGATGTGGCAGAACATTAATCATTAGTGAAACAGATCAGAAGTATACATCGCTATTCAGGAAAGAAAGATTTAAAATGCGATGGGTATTTTGTATAAACATTGTAATAACAAAAAGAAAGAAAGGATACAAAACCTGTTTGCATTAACCATGGGAGGAGGAAAAGCAAGCTAGCAAGGTTTCTCTAGAGGTTTGTTTGGGACCTAAGGACCTGGAAATGATTCGCAATGCCCATCCTTACCAGAGACTTTAATTTCCTAGAAACAGACTGGAGACTGCCTCAGTGGAGCATTTGCTGTCCTGCAGGCACCCTGCATGTGGGAAGTGATGAATGCCTTCATTAAGCACTCACTGAACCAACAAGCAGTCAGCCTACTCTCTAATTAGTGGAGGTGTCACAGAAAGCCTGGCCATGGAAAACAACCTTGATTGGATCAAACAAGATAACTTCACCATAATTCAAACGGACACAGAAAAGGAGGCAGTGATAAAGATCCTTAATTACAAATGGGAAATCTTTATTTTAGAAATTAAATAGTCAAGTGAGCAGGGCTGAAACAACAGGGGATGGGACTGATGGCAGCCAGGAGCAAACATCTGTTGCGGTGCAGTAGCCGGCATGGGAACCTGTATTTGGAACTGGGAAAACATATTTTAAGAAGGGTTCATGGCTGGGCTGGGGGTGGCCATCTGCAAACACAAGGTGCTGGGAGTGACTAAATGCCTACAAATAGGGGAAAGATGAACAGGAAGAGAACAGTAACACCTGGGGAGAAGAACATTTCAGGGAAGAGTTGGAACTGCTAACCACCATGCTGAATTAGACTCCAAGACCAAAAGCAACGTGATTTAGAAAACACAAGAAGAAATGAGGTGGGAACAGAATTAAGTTTTAGGGAGAGCTCTACATAGGGGTAAAATGCCCCAGGAGGCCACTATGGCAAAGAGATGTAAGGGAGGAAGAGCCTGAAGCTAAATGCCAAGAGTTTAATTGAGCAAAGCTGAAGAAGGATGGACAATCTTCATTTGAGATAAGGACTAGCACATGAAAGTGTAGGGCAGGAAGCAACGCTTGTTAGCATACCTGTCAGCTCAGGGAGCAACACATACAAAACATTTATGTTCAAGCAGAGTAGAGAGGGGCAGCAAGCAAAGCTAAGGGGGGCAGTGAGCTAAGCAACCACAGATCCATTTCTAGAGGCTGGTTGATCCACAGGGTAGCAGGCTTTAGAACACCTCTGGAGGGGGAATCAGTTGAATACACCAAAGTAGATCAGATAAAGTGCAGGGGAGACTGATCAAGGGGGACTGTGCCAAAGCCATCTGACAGCTGCAGCAGTAGCATCGAACTCTCTAGACCAGTGAGAGGTAGCAGAGACCTCAGGTGAACTTCAGTAGTGTTGTAGTATCATGTGGAAAGCCACAGTTAAGAAGGAACTGTGAAGCACATAAGGAATTAGGAAGATGTGAGACAACTGGTTACATTACAAGAAGCATGGGGGGAAGAGGGGGAAAATGAGGGACTATTGCAGCTCATCAAAATTAAACCCTGCGAGCAATCTCAAACGAGGATTTTGCTGATTTGCACCACTGGAAGTCTCCAGTCCTGCTGAGAGGGCAGTACTGTGTGCCACACACTACTCTGCTCTCTGCTATCCTGCAAGGTGGTGGGGACACAGTCGTGCATCTCCAAAGATGCTGACCTGCATGCATCTCATGATCACTTCTCTGGCACACATCCTATCCTCCCCTCTTCCTGCCTCTACAAAAGAGCAGAGAGATAACTCAGAGAAGCATTCTCTGTATTTGGACGGGACCAGGTTAGCCTTCCTCACATGATCATCTCTGCCTGCGGCAGAACAGCCCCAGGCAGCCCGGGAGCCGAATGCTGTCTTCCCACATTACATAATGCAGGATGTCACCGCCGCAGCCATTTCTTAAAGACTCACTCACCACAGTATGATGTACTGAGTAACATGCAGCAAAACACCATTCCCAGCGGGGGGGAAACCACATGCTGTGTGTATTCTCAAGATATGGTTAATGAAATACAGCTCTCAGCATCTCTGGGGCTGCTGGCAGCTGCTGAATTATGAATACTGTCACAGCTGCAGAAAAAGTACAGCTTTTTCTAAGGGCTTAGGCTTTTCTTCTTTCTTTAAACCACTTGCACAGAAACACTTCCTAGACCTGCTTCCCACTGCTAGGCTGAAAATGCGAGAGTTAAGTCACAAGATCTTACCTCCTGCCATAAACTCCTATGTGCAGAACAGAGTGGTGAATGCTGCCTTACCGGGGCAGAAGTGCAAGGTAGGCACTGTGCCCATGCGGCCATAACCCCGCAGAGGCATCAGCCCTATGGGACAGACTCACCTTCTGAGTCAGCAACCTCTGAGGCCAAAGGCTCTTATGGTCTCTGTAACATCACAGGCACAACCAGGATTTCAGGCCCCCGATC
This sequence comes from Loriculus beryllinus, assembly GCA_039877255.1. Classification (NCBI taxonomy): domain Eukaryota; kingdom Metazoa; phylum Chordata; class Aves; order Psittaciformes; family Psittacidae; genus Loriculus; species Loriculus beryllinus. Next base: position 1,937 of record JBCJKH010057113.1, on the reverse strand, counting down.
CACCCCGAGGCTGCTCCGCCAGGTGACACCAGGGTCACCACCACACCAGCACATGCAGGGCACAACTCACCCCAGCATCCCTGGTACCTGCCGGGTTCAGCCAGGAGGCCACGCAGCGGGGTGTGGGGCTGCTGACCTGGGAATCATTGGGGGTGCAGAGGGGTGCAGGGGGAGCCCAGGAGGTGGTGGCCCGGTGGCCTCACCCTTCTTGAACTCCTCAAGCAGCGTGTCGAGGCGCGTGTCGTTGAAGACACAGTGGAGCGGGCGGCGGTAGAAGCGGGTGACAGTCTGCAAGGGGGTGCAGTCATCGGGGTCGACGAAGGCCAGGTCCTTGACGAAGAGCAAATCGACAATGTTATCACGCCGGTCACCTTCATAGACGGGGATGCGGGTGTAGCCGGACCGGAGGATCTCAGAGACGGTGGCAAAGTCCAGCACGGCGTCGGCACGCAGCATGAAGCAGTCGGCCAGCGGCGTCAGCACATCCTCCACCACCTTGGTGCGCAGCTCCAGCGCTCCCTGCACCATAGCCAACTCCTCCCGCACGAGGTCTCCGTGGGGGCCAGCGGCGCGCAGCGTCTCCAGCAGACGCTCCCTCGTGGAGAAGACGCTGAGCTCCTGCCGCAGAGCCCAGTCCAACAGCCGGCTGAGCGGGTAGCAAAGGGGAAAGGCGGCCAGCATCAGCAGCCGGGTGAGGCACAGGGTGCGGGAGGCGATGGCCAGCCCGTGCCGCGAGCAGACGGAGTAGGGCAGCACCTCGCCGCCCAGGAAGACGGCGGCGGTGCACAGCAGCACGGGCAGCCAGGGAGCTCCGCGCTGCCCCGCGGCCGCCGCTGCCGCTCCGCCACCCGGCAGCGATGCGCAGAGCCAGCCGGCCAGGGCTGCGTTGGCCCCGGCCTGCCCCAGCAGCAGCGTGCACAGCAGGTAAGTGCCGCCGCCGCCGCGCACAGCCTGCACCCGCCGCGCCTGCTCCCGCTCGGCGGCAGAGCCGCTATTGCGCAGGACGCGGAGCTCCAGAGGGTCCAGCGAGAGCAGCGAGAGGCGCAGCCCGCTGAACAGCGCCGACAGCCCCAGCAGCAGCAGGGCGCCCAACGCCCGCAACCAGCCCGCCTCGGGCAGCGGCAGCAGCCAGGCGCCCAGCGCCGGGGAAGCGGGCCGGACCCGCAGCAGGAAGCCGCCCGCCGCTCCGTGGTGCGCCCAGGCCCGGCCGTCCCAGGCGCACAGCGAGAAGAGCCGCCCGCCCGGCGCCGCCGCCGCCTCGCCCTTGCGCGGCTCCCGCACCCTCACCTCGGCCAACGCCGAGCCCGCCGCCCCGCCCGAGCGCAGCGGCCCCACCACCTCCACGTCCGAGGCCCAGGCGCTGCGTTCCCGGCACCGCTCCGCCGGGCCCCGAGCCGTCTTGCCCCCCGCCGCCGCCGGAGCCGCCTCCTCGATGAAGACTAGCCGCGGCTCCCGCTCCTCCGCCGGCCCGCGGCTGCCGTTGCCCTCGGGCGGCGGCTGGAAGTAGAGGCGCAGGAGGAAGCTGCTCCCCTCCGCCGCCTGCACCGCGCCGCCTTCTAGGGACACCCTGCCCGGAGCCGTGTCCTCGGGCCGAAGCCCCAGCAGCCAGGCGGCCCCGGCCGGCGGCCGCGGAGACAGCGAGAAAAACAGCAGCAGCACGGCACCCCGGCTCCGGCCCCACCCGCCGCCGCTGCGCCCCGGGCCCGCTGCAGCCGCCATACCGCTGCACCGGCACCGCAGCGCCCGCTCGCCGCCCCGGGACTGCAGCGGGGAGCCGGCACCGCACGGCGCGGCGCGGCGGCACACGTGGGCCGGGGGGCGGGCAGCCGCCGCGCCACGTGCAACCGGGAGCCGGCCCGCGGCGGGAGGAGCCGACGGAGCGGAGCTGCTTGGGGGGGGGGGGGGGGGTGGGATCGGAAAAACACACTTCTGAACTC